>PVIR01006689.1:0-64900 GCA_004026965.1 Petromus typicus | reverse complement strand
TGGCACAGTGTTTATGTGTGTACCTATGCGTATACACTCATGCATGTATGTCTATGGATGCATGTATTCTTACAAACTCTTCTTACTTAAAACTACAGTGAGTTAAAACATGGGACAACTGAATTCAGAAATCTGAGTACTCTAAAATAGATGGCTATTTAGTAGAAGCAAAAAACTTGAAACATCCCAGAATAAGTTAAGCAAACAAAAAAAATATTTAATGGGAGACAGGAATGATTGCATGATAAAGTCAATTATCTGCATCTTCGTTATTTTAAATAAAACATATTTTCTGGCAGGCTAATTTTTTTTCTGTCCTTTAGAACACATTGAAGTTGTGACACACAAGAATTTTATAAAGATAAATTAATGAAATATAGTTTGACATTTAAAATAGCTAGCAGGAATGATTTCACCCTTCAGAAATGTCTGAAGTGTTATTTTATTTCTTGCTGTTTCTAGCTGTTGTACATTATAAAATTTTCATTATGAAAAAGGTGTGGTAATTTAATAGATGTTTTAGGTGATCACTAAGTTGAAGTTCAGGGTCTTTCCATTGGTCCTTTCTAGAATTTCTATTGAGCCCACGTTTCTTTAAAAAAAAAACAAACTTTATTGAGATATATATTATCATGAAATTCACCCACCTATGTTGTATATCTGCACTTATTAATATGATCACAGAGTTTTTAAGCATCACCACACACTCACACTCACTCACTCACACTTTTTTTCAGTATCAGGGATGAAACTCAGAACCTTGTGCTTATGAGATAGGCCCGGAGCCACTGAGCTAAATCCCTGGCCCAGCATCAACATAAATTTTTAATGCAGTCCTGGTTTTTTAAATCCTTCCAACCCATATTCTTTGTATGAAATGGGTTCAAATTTTAGCTCAGTCAGCGTCTTTTTAAAAAAATTCTTATTACCTGTAAATCACTTTTTATTTTGCATAGCTTCATGATGAACATTTGTGAAATATACCATGAAGTGTCATCCACACTTATTTAGCTTATGAGTGCTGGAGAATTTTCCAAATGAATTGGGTAAATAAAATTCAAGTAATACAAATGAGTATTATTTGGAGAAGCTCTTCTTCAAGAGCTTTCAGGTGGAAGTATTTCTGTGGTGGATTTGCTAAGGTCTGCAAGCTGTGATGTTGGATTTGTCAACACTCTTAAGTGGATCCATTCTCAGGAGGAGACTCAAATTAACCAAACTCACAGCAGTGTTATCTAGTGTCAGAATGTCAGCTCATTCATCTACAATGAGAAATTTGTTTGTCACAAGTCTAGAACATTCATGTTGTCCTTAGTAGTGCATTAATTGTTTCTGTGTGTGTACAGAGAGAACAATTCATTTGAAAGTTGTCTGGAATTGAAATAAGAGGAGCCCATAGATATTCTGAGCCCTTAGATGTTGATGTCTAAGGTGTGCTCCCCCACAGGAAACCATATCTCCTTTTTTGATGAGGTTCTTACTGGGAAGGCAACCCGAGGAGGCGCTTCATAGCTTTAAAATTCTTTATGTTTCTGATCAGCCGCTCAACTGAACTCTGCAGCTCTATCTCTGAGCATCTCCTTTCCATTTCCACCTGGGCACTCAATACATGTATAGTGAGCTCTAAGAAAATCTTAAATTATATGCTGTATGCTGTGCTAGAGGTTGGGAATAAACTCGAATCCAGACAGAAGGCTGTCTTGCTTATCCAGAGATCCGCGCTTCTTTTACCAGGCAAGAGGTGAGCGAAGCCTGCCAGTGTCACCCAGGGTTAAGTGGAGCGTGATCAGTGTGGAAAGGTGCCACGGCTTCCACATACCAAGTACAATACAGACTTGAAAGGTTTTGCGTTGCTCCGCTTTTACAAATTGCTGTGCAAATAGTGAAGAAAATACAGCTGATTTAATCATAGCATTTCACATGCCTTTTCTCTTTTAAAAACGCCTGGACTGATTTTGTTTTATATTAGCTGTTAGTTCTGTGATTCACTCTTGAAAATTGACCTTTTTTCCTTGTGATAATTTGGTAAACAGAATGTGAAAGAGAAGATTATTAAGACCAAAGGCAAAAGTTGCTTTCTTGTTAGTTGTATGACTTATACATTTGGCATCTGTGACTAATTTATCTGTGAAATGGAGATAATTGTGTCTATGTAGTTAGGCCAGAAGCCTGTTGAAAACAGAAATGTAAAGCTCTTAGGAGTGTCTGGCATATAATAAATACAGTAAAATACATACTGGTATTGGTAGTTACATTACACAAGTTTGCTTCAGAATGGGCTCCACTAATTAGACTGGTGAGATTGCACCTAACCAACTCTGTGCCCTCAGTGAGCTTGAAAAATCTTTATCTGTGTTACTGAGAAGTATATAGCTTTACAAAACACTGGTTTAATTCCAGAAATTTTATCTTTGCATTGTAAAATCCCAAGCCAACCAACCAAATAAACAAATATTAAGTGCAGCCTGGTGCCCTGATGTAAGACCAGGCACAGGGGTTTGAACTTCATTCCACTGAAGTGCTGACAGTTCACTGCTGAGCAGACTGTCACAAATGCTGCCTTTTATCTTCTTCTTAACTC
Organism: Petromus typicus; assembly: GCA_004026965.1. NCBI lineage: Eukaryota > Metazoa > Chordata > Mammalia > Rodentia > Petromuridae > Petromus > Petromus typicus. The sequence continues at coordinate 62,319 of PVIR01006689.1, read as the reverse complement.
TTAGGTTAAAGATACTGTATAATTTCTTCTTCCCTCCCTGCTACCTCTCTTTTCCTGTCTTCTTATGTCTCCTTCCCTGACATAACAATAGTGATAAGCACGTAACTGCAAATTCTGTTGAACACTTTACCATATTTACCCCGCCCAACCAAGAAAACAAAAGATGACCTAGAAAAATTATTTTCAACATAATTCATTAGATTATGAAATGCCTTCTGTAAATAAAGTTATTTCCAGGTTCCTTCATAGAAGATGTGTGCAAAAAGTAACTTCCATTCCTATCTAATAATACTCTTTTATCCTGCATGAGAAAGTATACAGTTTTATACTTTTAAACAATAGTCATACCTCTTTCCAGAATTAGATAAATTAAATTGTTTCTAAGTATTGATCATTACATAGGCTATACAGCCTTTAAACTCCAAGAGCATCTTCAGAAACATAAGGGGTTTGTGAAAAGTACAGCTGTTGAGCCAGAATCAGCCATTAAGTTTGAAACATATAGGAACTTACTTCAAATGTCAGTTTCTCACCTGTCAGATTCAGGGGCTGGATTAGATGGCCTGAGAGGTCCTTTGTCCCTATAAACTGCTACAGATTGCTTCACAACAATTTATGCATTAAAATGTATTATATACAATTCCCAAGAAGCAAAGAGTTTTGTTGTTGTTGATAAAAAGGCACAGTCCAATGGTTCTCATATTGTTCTGGTTTCTTTTCTTTTCTTTTTTTTTTTTGCCATTTACTGGATCATCTGTAATCTTATGAGAACATTTTCCATAGTTAGACAATCAAAGATTAAAAAACAAATCTGGCACCCTGAGCAGCCAGAGCCCTCCATGCTGTTGCATCCTGTGGCTTGCAGCAATCTGCTTCACTTCATCTGCTGGTAGTATGTGTGTTTCCTAATAAAATGAATTTGTGTCTGTTTTCAATTTCATTTGCCTTATGAGTGGATAAAAAAGTGATTTGAGACTCCTGACAGAAGTCTGTGCAGTGTCTTTCCCAACAAGTAATGTTATGATACATGATAATCTTTTTGTGAAAGCCTCGTAAATGTTGATGAATTGGAAACAATATTAAAAGTAAACCAACACTTGCTTATATTCTGTAGCATTTGAACACAGTCACCATAAGAAAATGCAGCTAAATGAGGCAGGCTTCCATTTTCTGGAGAAGCTACAGATCTGTGATTATTATGTGTAACGAAGAGAAGACAGGGCAGAATTTCAGCAACATGTTATAATCTCTTTACATTGTATTTGAAGGAAAAACGTATTTGAGGAATCACACAAAGACTGTAAATTTATAGAAGATATTTGTAAACATTGACTGCACTTCCATTTTCTGTTTAATGGCGTTTCATTTCCATATGAAACCCAAGATTTAATTTTTAGCGATACTTATTTTCTCCATTTCCCACTTAAGTTAGAATCATTTATGGCCACATTATTTATTTTGCCCTTAAAAGAAAGGTTCTGTCCACTTGCTCAATTTCCCTTTACACTTTGCCCATTTCAGTCTGTATATCAGACATTATGCTCAGAATTATTTATGACCAGTTACATTTGTCAGATGCATTCCCACACTGAAGCCAGTCCTTTGTGTTTTCTGAGAAAGATCTGTCACAGCCATATTCTATGTTGACATAAAAATGTCAGCACTCTGATTATTATGATACAAGTTCTATACTTTGGAAAATGTTAGTATAAATAGGCAGTCTGGCCTATTTTGCCATGTGGGCAGATTCTCTTATCTTCAAACATGGTCAAAGACTAAAAACCAATTATTTGAATAATAGCATTTTATTTTTTATACAGTTATGTTGATATATACTTTATTTCAGATTCAAAAGCCAGATACATTATTAGGTTGAATTTTGAGGTTATATGTCACTTGATTTATAGGGTAATTAGATATAGTGGATATTGGCTTTCTGTTGATATATCATAACTGTGCAAGTTTATTTTTATCATAGATCATTTTAAATATCCTAATCTACTACATAAAATCCTTCAACACTTTTCATTGAGGCGCTTTTGAAGAATTCAAATGCTGTAGCCTGACTTTATGACCATCTACTGTCTGGTCTTGATACAGACTTCCAAACTTATCTTTAGTTGATCTTCTGTTTGAACCCTTCATGTAGCCAGATGGAGTCACTCATGTTTCTAACATATTTGTCAGACCTCTGTCTTTGTATGTGGCTCAGATCCTTTCTGTTGCTGCTTTTTTCCATTTACAGAAATTTTTTGTGCTTTCTATCACCAGATTATTGATTTTGTCTATGAAAGGTATCACTGAAACAAGTATGGGAAGAAAAGTGAATATGTTTGGGCATAGAAGGTGCAAATATTTTAATGCTTACTATGTTGTAGTACTGTAATGATATTTTACATATATTATTTCAATTCTTTGTCTTATGAATTCCCATTATATTCTCTCATTGAAGAACATCATTGTCATCATTATGACCAAATTTAGTGATATAGTACTTAATCACCTTTATTATTTGTAGATCATTCTACTTATTTTAGATGTACAAAGAAATCAAAGTAGATTTTGACTTGACCTAAGTGTGAAAAACAGTAGTATATATTAAAAAACAAAATTTCAGTACATGCTTGTGCAGAGTTTGAAAAGTACAAAACACAGTAAAATATGCACATCAAAATTTAATTACCAGAGAGTATTTCAAGCAAGACATATTTATTTTGTTAGGAATATAGTTGTCTCATGTTGTTAATCACGTGAACATATATCTTGGCTTGTTCTTCAAGAGGAAAAAAACAGGGAAAGGATGCTTTTATAGAAAATAAGACATTATACAGAATTTTTTGCTTTATTCGTTAATTAAGACTACTAGTGAAATTTTAAAATTGTTTTTAATAATTTTTAATAACAACTATTATTTACAGCTTACATAGTGGTTTTGTCTACCTACAAGATAAATCATTATGCATGGAATAAAGTCTTGAAGGATATGTGAAACAGAGACAGATGAGGTAGATTTTCTTGTTCACATTCTTTTGTAACTCAGTTTCATAATATTTTCCTGAAAACTACTCTTTAAGAATGAACTGCTTACATCAGTTCCGGTATGAAATGTTTTTCTATTCTCTTGAAGTACATTAGTTATCCACTTTATCAGAAAAATAATTATTTTTGTTGACATGGCAATTATTTTTCAATAGTTTATATACCATCATGCGAACTAGTACAGTAGTTACAGCCATTAACAAACTGAAATTATTAGACTTGGTATTTTGCCAAGTGGATGTCTACAGGTTTCATGTAAGAAGAAATAAAATCTAGAAAGAAAGAATGAAGGAAAAGAGATCTCTCAATATTGACACCAGAATGCTTTTTGTAGGTTCTTTTTATATTTCTCTCGAGACAAAGAAAGCTGTAATATCTTTGCATGGTTCACTCCACTGGTGTTTGGGGGCTACCGTCTTATTCGGACTATGTTATTCAAAGATGAAAAATTTGAATGTGGGTTAAACCAGCATTTTATTCTGAATTTGGAGTAGCTGAAGGTAGGAAAAATTCTGTCTTCACCAATGGTTGGAACAAAGCTCACACTAAACGGCGAATGTGTGAGTCACGTCATTAACTTAGACACCTGAAATAACTGTCACACAGACTGCAGATGCTTTCAGCGTTCACGCTTTCCTGTCTCTTTCAGGTTTTAAAGTGGGTGGAAGAAGCGGTGCAAGCGTCCAAAGTTCACCTCTTATCCACGGATCATTTGGAACAGGCTGTGAATACTTGGAAAATCCCATTTGATCCCAGCCTCAGAGAGGTCACTGTGTCTCTGAGTGGCCCTTCTCCAGTGATTGAGATTCGAAATCCTTTAGGTGAGAGAAATCAAACACTGCATAAGAGAGTACAGAAGCCATGGAGAAGGGGGACTTTTTACACAAATGAATGTCAGCTCTATGAATATATTCAATAAATTCAGAAATGATTGGAGGGGTTGAAAAAGGAAAAGGTCTTTTAGTGTAAGTATTATTGAATTAATATAAGATTAAAAAAACTAAAACTTCTTGGGGCCGGGGATATAGCTCTGTGGTTCCGGCACCTGTCTTGCAAGCTCAAGGACCAGGTTCGCTCCCCAGTTAAACACATACAATGCTGGGTGTGGAGACTCACGCCCAGCAGGAATCAGTACCACATTCCACAGTGCTGGGCATGGTGGCTCACGCCTGTAATCCCAACACTCGGGGGGCAGAGGCAGGAGGATTGCTGTGATGTGAGTTGGAGGCTGAGCTCAGGGCCAGCCCGAACCACAAAAGCGAGACCCTGTCTCAAAAAAAAAAAAAAAAAACAAAAACAAAACCCTAAAACTTCTCATATTGAAGCAAAAACAGATTGATTAATTAATTGTAGGAAAATTTTCAAAAAGGAAAATACTTAAACTTCAAATTATATTTTTAATCTCTACATAAGATATTTCAAAGTAACTTATTCAATAAACTGTAGTTAATATAAATGAATCACACTAAAAATTCATTCTAAAATAACTGTCTAGTTTTCCACTGAATAATTTTATTAAAAGTTTTAATTTTATACAAGATTTATTTAAAATCAGATTTATATTATTAACAGATGAATGTTTTAATTTAGTTTGCTCTTTGAATTGTATTTTATAACCATATAGTTTCCTTGATTTTGTTACTGGTTGATAATTATAAGACTTACATTGAAAAACAATCTTGTAATAAAAGAAGTTTCATTTTTCTTAATTGCACTTACAGATATATTTTGCCTATTGCTAATTTACAAAATTTTTTTTTTCCAAAATGGCATTGTAATGAATACTTTTTATATTTTTCTCTTTGTGAGCATTACATATAAAGAGGGAAGTCACTAGAGAAGAAAATAAACAAAAGGAGACAGCATGTGTAGTTGTCCTCTGAAGCTGTATCCAGCTAGTAAACACATTGAATTATACAAAATAAGGAAAATACTTGTTTTCAAGATTTACATAGGTTTGGCCACATTTGTGGGTTTGTCTGTTGAGGAAACATTCTCCTGTAACTACATCTATACTGCTCAGTGAATTTTCTGTGACCTTTGTACTTACAAGCATTTTTATCCATTGCATTATGTTTCTACCACTATAAAAATACTTAAGCATATAAATAATGGCAGAATTTTCATTGAAACATGGCACACTTACAATTTACTTGTTTATATAGGTTTAGAAGTAGTCCCTAAGAAGTCCAGGAACGAATAAACTAAGACTGAATTCCCAAATTGCTTTTCTTTTCTTCCACTGTAAATTCCAAGAATTAGGTACTTAGGTAAATCTCAGGTCAGTAGGGCATGGTATCATGCTACCTCTCCACACTGCCTCCTTTAATAATTCCCAAGACTGATAAACCCTTCTCTTGTGTTTCATGGAAAACTGGTTGAAGTTTTACACTTTGTTCAAAGATACGTCCAGGGCTTTCATACCTTGAGTGATTGCCAAGGAGAAATTTATTCTGGCTGACTATGTTTGCCATCTATTTAATCTAAATACCTCTAGTGACTACATACCACTTCATGGTAGAATAGTAACTGTTACGTCAGCTGGCTTCAGAAGTATAATTACAGCTTGTCAATTATTATTCTCATTTGCCATCAAATTGGCATAACAAATGGGAATGTTGTTACTTCAGTTCCAGTGCCAGGAAACTCTAAAAATAAATGTATATGAGATATAAATAAAATAATATTTTGAGCTGTGGAGACAACTGGTGATGTATGCTAAAAATAAAGGAACTGTCAGTTTAGCCAGAAAGTAGAAAATAAGTGCTTTGGGGGATACATTGTTTGCAACACACTTGAATAAAAATGGATTCTGTTACTTGAAACCTGATCAGACACTTTGCTTTTCCTTATCTTAAATTAGTTTATGTATTTAACCAGGAGAAAGATTATGCTTTTTACCTTTATGTTTCTCTTTCAGGGAAGCTGATAAAAAAGGGACTTGGCCTGAATGAACTATTAAATATCCATAACTCTGCCAAAGTGGTGAATGTAAAAGAACCAGAGGCTGGAATGTGGACAGTGAAGGTATTATTTCACAGAGTCTGCTTATTGTTTTCCTTTTCTGTTGGTGTGTTTTATAAAGTGTGCACAATAGCTTATATCTGCCCCTGTGATTGTGGAGGCCACTTTTCTTACAAAGGCACATAAGTAGTTCATGTGTAGGAGGTGTCCTGATCACATGACTGGATAGTGTTAAGTTTTGATGACTTGTGGATGTCGTTGATGCCACATGATAATGTTTAAAATTCTTGGATAGTTCTCCTATCATCAGATCTGTAGGTTGACTTTATTATCCATCCCCTGCTTCCAAAATCAGCAAAGATGGAGCCCAGAGATAGGAATGGATGGAGCCGCAGGCCATGGGCTGGAATGTGTGGGTGTGAATCAGTCTCAAACGCTGTATTTCCCGGGGATGGAAATTCTGTGCAGAGCTTGCCTCCTCTATCATGTGGGAGCAGCCATATTTTCCTTCTTAAAACTGTGCTGAGAATTAAAGTACGGTGAAACCTGGTCATAGTACCCATTGCAGAGCAAGCTTTCGAGCACTGTTGGCTATGGGGACTTGGTAGATCTCTGGTCATTGTTTTCTTCAAAGCAAAATGGTACTGGTGTCCTTCAATGACCTCAAGGGGTGCATTGTCTCTATGTTGACAATATAGAGGGAAGATGAAAAACATAGACACTGGAAACTCAGATATCATCAATCAGAAATCTAATTTGACTGCAAATGGTATGGAGGACTCACCACAGAAGGTGCTCTGAGTGACTTGTCTGTGTTTGTCAGACTTTTCAGTGTGCTTTGGTCTATTTCCAGCTCCAGTTTCTGCCTTTCTGTATCCTAGAGGCTTTTTTTTCCAAACAAGAGAAAGCTGTTCTGCTGAGGAGTTAATAGGTCTCAGGAGCAGCTTTCAGTTGCTGACCGAATAAGTTCCAGATGCTCACTACAGGAGCAATCTTAAAAGTTCACCCTTTATTAACTTCTTGTTTTCCTGTATTACTTTCTGTCTACCAGCATTCTTTATCTATCCCAAGTACATAGCTTGGTTTAGATTCTGGGAGAACTTAAATGAAGATATTCCATGTATTATTTTCTCTTTCATTATGTCAGAAATGAGATTTTTAGGATTGTAATTTGAGATTTTTAGGTAGTGGTATTACAGTAGAAATTCAAGGAGCCAGTCCTATGCCAATGAAGTTTTTCTTTGTGTGTTTGTTGGAGGCAGGTTCTTACTATGCAGTTCTTGCTGGCCTTGAACTCATTATGTAGTTGAAGCTGGCCTCAAACTCACAGTGATCCTCCTGTCTCAGCTTCCCGAGTGCTGGGGTTCCAGGCATGCACCAGCACACCGGGCTTATTAGGTTTTGTTTTGGAAGAATATTTCCATTAATTTTCCCACTTTAAACTATGGTGTTTGCTCTTACTCTGCTCAAGTCCTAAGGTATCAGTTGTTCATTCTCAGAACTCTAAGCCGTGTAATATGGATTTTTCAAGTTGGCTAATATGGGAGAAGAAGACAGGTTAAAAGTAAATCCATTAATTTCTTAATGAGAGGACTGAGAGTGATCCTGTATGCCTGCTTCAGTCATGCAGTGCTTGCACATATTGGTAATGATGCTACATGCTAAATAAATGTGACTAAATTTGATGTTAGTTATTTTGACCAACTTGCCTAGATATGTCCACTATTGATCCTAATTTTCTGTGGCCAAATAGGAGGAAATATAAGAAGTACTGAGTCTCTTTATCCCCCAAAAGTTTAAGCATGACCTTAGTCAACAGTCTCCTGAGCTAGGTTGTCTCCTTGCCTTTTGAACAGTAACATAAAGTTATCCATTATTGATTATGAAATAGATGCAGATAATTTGCTGTCCTCCTCCTATGTTACCATTTATTGTAAACCTATTTTCAGATCATTTGGATTGCTACCAGGGGTATTTCCTCTAGTACATCTCGTGCCTAGAGAAGATACTGCAGGCACTGTTTCTCCTTGCATCTGACACACTTTTTCATTCAGTCCTCTATTCAGTAGACATTTACTGAGTGTCTGCTTTGGGCTATGTTCCTTGCTACTTGCTTAATAGGCAATAAGTGCATTTAATTCATAATTAGAACAGAGAGGTGCTGAGGATTAATCTCTGAATGAGGAGAGTGATGAGTTGATAAGACAATGAGAACTCTGTTTAGACAAGTTACTAAGCTTTTTGTCTCTTGTAATTAAGGGAATAATAAAATTATATTGTATCTATTACCACATTATCTGAAATTATATCTGCTTCTCTCTACTCTTGGCTTGTACCATTTCCAGTACAAAAGTGGTAACAACTAAAAGAAGGATGAGCATTGCACTGTAACTTAAAAACGATAAACTGTTTTGGTCCTGTGTGGAATACCAAAAGAGTCTCTCAGGATGATGCCAAGACAGTTGAGCTGACTGTACTGCCATGAACACTGATGCTGACATTGGGTCTTCCTTTCGTAAGAGTGCTGAATGATAAGTGTTGTAGAAATGGCTGAGATTAGATAGTGTAACCTCAGCGGTATCTCTCATAGACTCTACTATGTCTGCTCTATCAGAAGGATTAGTAGTGAATTTTTCTAAATGTCGAGCGACAGTTGTTACCCCGATGATGGTGAGGACAGTCTTGCTCTTACTGAATCTTAGCATGTTATGGGAGGACCAACCATTGAACTGCGTCTCACGCTATCTTTCTGCTCATTGCCCACCACTTGCTTTTATACTTGAGTCAAATTCAGTTGTGTAGTGGTCCTCTCCCCGCCCCTCTTGTGCTCCACACTTTTCCACAAGTGGTACCTTCTTCCTGGAATAAGCTTCCTTTCAGTGTGACTTGGGACTGTCTGGAAGTTCAGCTCAAAGGGCGACACTTTCTTTGGGACTTTTGAAAAAAAATTTTTTTTTCTCTAAAATGCTCTCTCCTCAGACTTGCTATGAGATTTTTTTGCACTTCCCTTTTGGAGAAATTTCTCATTCATCCCATTTTTATTTCTGTGCAGATTTTCCCTTCCCAGTGTATTGTAGACTAGATTTTGTCACGAGTAGATGTCACAGTGTCTTGGAAAGACCTATATAAATATTTATGGATAAAATTAATACATTTATGCTGATGAGGCCTTGGGAAGCAGGCAGGACAATGAGTTGACTTTCCTCCAGTGTGTAAGGAACAGAACACTTTAATGTGTCTATGATTTAAAACATTATGGGAAATGCTATTTCTTTTATTTTGTGGTTTCCGCAGCAAATACTTTACTGTGGCATATTAGGGAATTTTCCCAAAGCAGAGGCAATGAGTCAACTCATTTGTATAATCATTGAGACAACTCAAACATTTTAGGTTTCCTATGATGTAGGTAAATCATGCTAAAGACTGAAAGCAATGTAAAATTTTATTAAAAACAGAAGTTTGTTTTACAGGCCTAAAATATCCCTTTATAGGGAAGCTACAAATCGTGAATCTTATTGCTGGGAACCAATATGACTTTTCCATTCAGGCAGCTATTGCTATGTAGAGCATATTTGTGTATAACAACAGCAGCTCTCTAGGCCAATTTCTGTCCGTTGCTGTTTAAGGGGAAAATTCTCTGCAAATAAATAATGGGTTTAGGTAATACTAAATGTTTCTATTAGTCTAGGATTATCAGTATGATCATGTAATTTAACACATCCCTTGGGGTATGTTTCCAGTAAGTAAATTTGGATCAACTGTCCTTAGATAATCTCTCAAATAGGGAAGGGAGTGTACCAAACCAAGTGGTTATATTGAGATTCGGAGACTAGTAGAAACATTGTGGTTTTACATCGTTGTATTGGTTGTCAAAATACACTAATCCATTCTCTGCAGAACAAGAATAGATTAGAAATCGTACTCAACTGGCATAAGCTTGTTGAGGAATCATACATAAATCCACTTTGATTCTTCAAAGACCACACAGGAATGTTCCTGTGCGGTTCTCCAATTGTTCTCACCTGGTGACTCTTTTGACTACATTTATATACTGCACCAGGCGTGCCATTTAAATGGATTAAGTGCAGCATGAATTCAAAGATTTGGGTCAGTGGCTTTATAGTAGATTTTTCCTGGAAAATATCCAGTTATTTTGGCAACAGTCTGTCAGTATCAGATCATGAACTAAAAGGAATGCTTTCTATTTAGAAAAGATATTTGTATAATTTGGTACAGATAAACTTAGGTATATGTAAATATATACAGTACATATGAGTGTATTGTGTACATGTATATTTAAATAGAATTGATTTTTATCCTGTGGGTATCTTTCTTTCCTTATCATCACATTCTTTCCCAGTAAAATAATGCCATTAAAATCAGGGTTGCTTTATTTTGTTGTGACTTGTAAAATCCCTAGATTATAGTAGGTTTTCAATAAAATTAATTGTAATTATCATATTCTTTTGAATAAAAGCGTGATGTGTCATTTAAGAGCAAATACTTTGAGAAAGGCTGAATATCTATTTGAGCTGATATCCATTACTTACTATCTCTTTGACCTCTGAGGTCAAAGAAAATGAAGAAGGATACCAGCTACTTAATATTGCCACAATGAAGTAAATATTAATAAAAAGAGTTTATAAAGTTTTACCAAGATAGGATTAATTAGCAAAATTAGTTATACTCAAATATAAGTAAAATATATATATATATCAGCTCAAAGGGCAACACTTTCTTTGGGACTTTTGAAAAAATGTTTTTCTCTAAAATGCTCTCTCCTCAAACTTGCTATGAGGTTTTATTTTTCTTTATTTTAATGTAGCTATACATAATTATTTTTCTTTTTACCAGTAAGGGATATAGAACATTGAGACCATTTGGGAGAAAGATATAGAAACCAATTCTGTCAGCTACATTTTATTTCAATTTATAACAGGATAGGTTTCATATTTAGTGCTAGGAGAAGTTTTCAGTTGCTTAAAAACGGATAATTGCTCCTTAATAGCATGTCTTATGAGATTTAACAAGATACTCTGTTTTATAAACACTGAGAAATCCATTATAATTAGGACGTATAAGCTCTTTGGTTTATTAGGGTAAAAGATGGGAACATGTATGCAATAAATAAGGAAGGATTTATGTCACTTCTGTGTCATTGTGGCAGTAACACACTGTGCTTCCTTTAGAAATCATTGATCAGACTTACAGCTTGCTGGTCTGCTGAAGCTGGCTCACAGTCGCTCATGGGGAGTTGATGATATGCTTCTCTTCCTAACTGTGGGGAGGGACATCCTTCTGGGAAGTAGAAATCAGACATGATGGGGTCTGATCTCTGACTGATCTCTGATCATGATGGGGTCTGATTCTCTAACTATCAAGTTAGAGAATACCCAACATTGAAAAATTGTTTCGTTGTGGAATTTACCAATATCCATCTAACCTGACTGCTCCTAACTGAAGACATACTTAGAAATAGTGAACTGCAAACACAAAGATGAATGATATTATGTCGTCTATGTCATAGGGACCAATGCTACCAAGAGATTACATAAAACTAGTATGTATAAATTTAGGTATTATGGAGAATGCATTGGACTTCCTGTCAAAACTTAGGTAAGCCTTAATTTCTTGAGTCTCTGTTTCTGATGATTCTATAAAAATCATCTTTGGCTGTAATGGCATAATGTAAAATAGTATGTGCTAGTGGTTATATAAGATAATATGTGATTTTACTCAGCGTTATGCAACTGGAGCACTTAAGTGAATTCTGATGAATCTGGCATTAGCTGATCTTAGGGAAATCTAAACAAGAGAATCAATACCAAGCAGTTTAATAATTTCAATATCATTTATTAAACTCACATTTATTACGTACACATTGAGTAATAGTCCGTGAATTATGAATATGACATAGTTACTGTCCAAAAGGGACTTTGAATATAGGCAGGTATCCAGTACATTTTAGCCCTTAAACTGAATAGACCCATTTGCCATGGAGCTGGCTGGGAAGATCTGAGCTGAGATCTCAGAGGAGCAGCTCAGTCACCCTGGCGCTCTCCATGGTGCTTGCGATGTGGTACTTCAGTCTCTCCTGCCTTCATTTCCTGGTCATCTTGCTTCAGTTCAGAATCCTAGACTCAGGTCTTTGCTCTTTTTTTCCCCTGCTGTTTTTGCAGGTCAAGGCTGCAAGTACTGTACAGTTTCAGTGTGCCAAATGGTCCCTAATGTAAACTGCTTTTACCAAGCCTCACCTCACCTCCACCCACACTGCTGCAGCCCAGGCATTTCTGATTCAGATACTCTGAGAACACAGTGAATACAATGCTCCTCAGAGTATGAACTTTTAAAACAATTGTATGATCCCGTTAACCACTTGAAGCACAATTCTCAGGGTTTCTAGCTCATTAAACCCTGCGCAGCTTCTAGCATCTGTAAGAGTTCTTGTTCTTCTGTGTGCCAGGATGATGCTCCTTGACTTACTTCTTTTCAGCGACAGGAGCCATGTGGTTTAAAGCACTTTCATGCCAGAATGACACTCAAGAGATTCTGGGGTGGAATTTTGTTTTGGGAGTTCCATTCTAATCATCATGTAATCCACAGATTGAACCTACGTGATATGAAAGACTAAGTAGAAAAACATTAAGGCAGACATTTTAGCCTCACTTTTTATTACATACATAAGAAGATGGCTAAAATAATTTGGAAGGAAAGAGAGGGTGGAGAAGTAGAGCTCAGTTGTCTCTGCTTGATTCGCAGAAGCAGCTGAATTTTATTTTGCCCTCCACCATCTTCGCATCATTTAGTCTTCCTCCTGCTACTCCGGGTTCACAGTCTGTGAGATCTCACAGCCTTCTCCCAACAAAGCTGTCTCTCGGACAGTCCTCTTGCCTCATCATTGTTTACTGAGGCTAACTGTTTGTACTTTGATGCAGGGCAGTACTCAGTCTCACCAACATTTCACAGCAGATCCATCAGCAACACTTTGGAGTTCGTTAGATTTACCTGTCGACTCGGGAGCTATTCCTTGAAGCACTTTGTTCCTTTCTGAACCCCCTTTGCCTCTATTTTTTTTATCTCTGTATTATTTTTTGTGCTTTTTCTTAACAGTCCCACGTTCTTTTACTCTCCTCTTTTGTGCAACAATTTAGCATTTTTATCCTTCAGAGCAGCAGAATCAAAACCACTGAGATCATTTTGAGAACTGAGTAGAGTAGCTTAAAGTGGGGTTTACGGGCCCACCTGGAGTTCCCACCCAGTTTTGCTACTTGCTGTATTTGTTTTTTGACAAATAAGTCAACCTCTGTTTTCTGTGAAATGAGGGCAATAGTAGTACTCTCACAGATGCTTTTGTGAGAATTAGGGGTAATAATTTATGTAAGGGGCCAATTTTAAGCTGCATTTATATATGTTGATATTTTCCCTCTCCTTTTTCTTCAATTTACTGATGAGTTTTATTATTAGTACATGTAATTTTTCAATTTTTACCCCACTAATATTTTAGAGGTGACACCAGATTAAAAAACAACTACAATGGCAGCTTTCTTTCATTTGTAGCAAAATTTGAGCACTTTCTCATTAAGCTACTTAAAATGATGGTTATTTTTCTTAAAATATTCTCCAAATGCTGTAATTTATTTAAGAGAATGATTAAAATGTTGTGTGGGAATTAATATTAGAGGTTATTTTAACTGAATTAGATTCAGTTTTTGTTTTTAAATCTGGTTTATTTATGGATTCCCATAACTAATTAATCCTGAGTTGTATAACACTGTGAGTAAAAACTACTTGGAGATGTCTTTTATTTAGTTACCCTTTTAAATTCTTTGCAGATATTACTACTATCTACAGTACAGTTTAGAAACTAGTATGATGCTTTGTTTAAATTATTACTCCTGACTTTTTAACCCTGTCCAGAGAATAGCAAACCTACCTTTGTATTTTTACATACTTTATTAGTGTCGTATTTGAAAGACAAAAGTTCCTTTATCTTACAATAATTTTATATGAATGGTTCCCCATTCATCAGATATATTGTGCTTTTAATGAATTTTCAGGCACAGAAGATACAGATTTTCAAACACTTACATGATTTCTGATTTTCCCACTCAAATATTAAGTGGTACTGTTCAAAAACAACCTTCAACAGCTGATTTATTCATGGAACACCTGGAAGATGGTCAGTGGGAGGGAGAGATACCCCCGCCACAGGGACGTGTCTTCTCATCTTCCCTCCCTTTCTGTCATGGTGGAGTAAGTGGAGTCCTGGGGATTCAGGGAGCGCTTCTCAGTTTGTAGAGCTCGGAAGCGACCTCTCGTTAGCCGTGGTGTGGCTCCATCCGGCTGTTCACCAGAGATGCAGATGCTAGTGTATTTTAATTGTTGTGCATCTTCTCAGTTTTGAGATCAGAATCCAAACTTGGTGCCTTTATATTATCCTTTGAGTGCTTTTCTTCTACTCTTACCTCCTGTTCTACTTACATGCTCGTATGATGGAGTTTTATTTTTCATTGTGGGGCAGAGCTCATTGTCAGTATTATAAAATAAGGGTGAGTTTTTATTTTTAAAACTTAGATGGTTTTTCAGACGCAGATTCCTGGACTCTCAATGACCAGAGATTCTAACTAGTTAAATCTGGGCTGGAGTTTCAGCATCTGCATTTTTAACGATCCACACAATTGCTGTGCCAGTCCCGGCACAGGTGGTGGTGAGAGATTTCTTTGAGAAAAACTGAGGTAGGCACTAATGCTAGGTTACCTTTGTAGATGGTGTAGCCCTGGGACAGAGGGTGTGGAGCCTGGTCTTTAGAGTGAAAATCCTACCCTTTCACTTAGCTATCCTCGTGAACGTGGGCAAACTGTTTAGCAACTTAGCATCTTGATTTATTGGGACTGTGAGAAAAATGATGATATCTCCATTAGAAAGTAATGTGCATTAATTAAGAAAATGTATTTAAAGAGTCCAGACACAGAAGAAATATTTCATTAAATGATTTATTATTTATGTATATACCATTCACTTCAGTACTTAGTTTAATTATTCAGGGCAGCCCTGGTCTCCTTTATGAAGGTTTAGCTGAACAGCCTCATCTACATTTGTTTTGTGTATTTCTTTGACTCCATTAATTGCAGTGTATAAACCTTCCTACTTCTGTTGCCCTCAGCAGTCAGGAGCTCTTTCAGAGTGATGACCGTGTCCCAGGGACATGCGCATCTCAGCACTTTGTACCTTACCTACAGTACTGTCGAGGATGTCATTTGTCTAGAATCTGGAAATCAGTCAGCTCTTAGGCTTATCCTGGGAATGCTGCAGGGCCAAAGCAAAAAAGACATATTTTCCAGAGTTGAACCTGGATGGTATTTGTGTCAGAGGAGTTTAATTATTTGTTTATTCCATCATATTTGCTCTTATTTACCAAGTGAACAATAAAGAATAAAAGCCTATGCTCCTATGGAGCTCTGATAGATTTATTTCCAGTCTGCTCATTAGTGGCCAAATGGTTATAACAACTGCTGAATTATTTGTACTCCTCTCACCATTGGTCATGCAACACGTTACTGAAGTTCTCCTAGGACATGTAGAGCAAAACTTGTATTTTAAAGTACTGAATCACAACTAACTTCAGAACATCCAGATCAAAGCTTTGATCTTTTTTTTTTTGAGACAAGGTCTCGCTTTGTGGTTCAGGCTGGCCCTGAGCTCAGCCTCCAACTCACATCACAGCAATCCTCCTGCCTCTGCCTCCCAAGTGCTGGGATTACAGGCCTGAGCCACCATGCCCGGCACTGTGGTATATGGTACTGATTGCTGCTGGGGGTGAGTCTCCTTACCCAGTGTTGTATGTGGTTAACTGGGGATTGAACCCTGTTCCTTGCGCTTGCAAGACAGGTGCCAGAACCACTAAGCTGAATCCCCAGCCCAAAGCTTTGATCTTTTGACATCACTTTTAGTTGAACACTTGGCAGTTTACCATAGGATATTCATTGTGACCAGCATCTTCTATTAATTACTTAATGAGTTTAATTAATTACTTAATGAGTTACTTAATTAATGAGTTTCGCATTAACTGTTTTCAGACCTCTAGCAGTGGGAGGCACTCTCTTCGCATCACTGGTCTCAGTACTATTGATTTCCGTGCTGGCTTTTCCAGAAAACCTACTCTGGACTTCAGGAAAACAGTCAACAGACCTGTGCAAGGTTTGTATGTGCATGCTACCTAGATTGGCAGAGTGGATGGTCAAGTGTCAAGTATTTCTCAGTCTTTCTGTGATTTTATAATCTTGTAGGATTCACTTAAGCATAGCATCGTTACTCTAAACATGATTGCTCTTTTGCCCCTGCTTGTTTCTCAAAGTACAATCTGAAGGTCAGTGATGTCACATACCCGGGGGCTTTTGTAAAAATTAAGGATCTTGAGACTCATTCCAGTGTCCAAACTTAAAACCACAGAAGACAGGGCCTAGAAATGTTCATTTTAATTTGCACACCAATTGACCTTCATACTTACTGAAACTTACAGAACTACTAATTTTTTCTTACTAAATATCAATAAATTGCCTTGTCAAAGTGAAACGCACATATACAGCTAAAAAATTGAAGATACCATGTATCATTGTACATTCAAAGTTGAAATGAATGATGATCATTCAAGCTTATCATTGCTCCTGTTTTTATTAATACACTAGGATCTATAATTTAAAAGTAAGAAGAAAGTTCAATCATAAAACTCAGTTGTGATCTTTATGCTTTGTTTCTGGTCTTTCTTCATTTCTTTTTGCTACTGCAGTTTCTGTAAGAACACAAAATAATATTTAAAAGTACTTGTCTAATCAAATATATATTATAATATTCATAACACTATTTCTGCATTTGTATATATTAAATATTATAAGTAAAATATAAATATAAGTATTATAATAAGTATAAATATTATAAGTAATTACATGGAACTTTCTAAGTGTCTGTGATCACGTGCAAGCTGTCTTTGAGTGGAAAAGATTCTATAAGTGGTACACTATTTGTAGAGAAGTCTGTAACACTCATCCTTATGGTACTTATATCATTATATTATTATGTCATTATAATGCAAACATTTATTTCTTGTATATCTTCAATCACCTGCTGCGTAGAAATAACAACAGAGTCTTTATCTTCTTGTAGGAATACCAACCTATGTATTGTTAAATACTTCTGGGGTTTCCAGTCCAGGCAGAGTGGATCGTCTTGAGCTTCTAAGTATCTCAGGAAGTTCTCTGAAGACTATTCCTGTTAAATATTACCCAGATCGAAAACCTTATGGCATTTGGAATATTTCTGACTTTATACCACCAAATGAAGCTTTCTTTCTCAAAGTTACAGGCTATGATAAAGATGATTATCTCTTCCAGAGAGTGTCAAGTGTTTCCTTTTCAAGTATTGTCCCAGGTGAGGTATACTTTTCTTCAACAGTAAAATATGGGTAGCTTAAGACAGGCAGACGGTCCCTGTGGTACAGTATGGACTATAGAATAAAACATTAATGCCTCCAAATGACTACTTTGTCTGCAGAATAATTATCATTTACACACAGGTAACAACAACTCAGTTACCTTTTTAAAATCACAAAAGAACATGTCCATGTAGTAACCAACTTAACATGTTAAATCTTACTGATTGTAGACTTGAATATTTTTTTTTTTAGATTTGAATATCTTGATTACTTCAGTTAATTGTAAGAATTTGAACTGGGAAATTCTGCTACTCTTTGCTTGGAAAAAAACTTGACTAAGTTATTTAAATTGGCTTAATGCCTGTGTACAGTTGTCTGAAACTTTTAGCTTTGTAACTGATGTTCATTTTACTTTTACTTGATTAGTTGGTTAGTTAATCACTAAGATATCTTAATTATCTTCCATTGTGTGAAGATAATATTATAGATTAGGGATTATTTGGAAGCATCAGGTAACCTTTAAATTTATCTATACTTTTCAGCTTTTTAAGGCTAACTAAATTGACCAAGACACAAGAAATGTAGGTTCAAATATGGACCTATAATGATGTAGAGAGTTTGCTTCTGAAATTGAACTGTGAGTTGATAATAGTGTATAATTTAGACATAGGAAAATGATTTTTGACATTCAGGAACAATTCTGTTGTTATTATTTAATAGTTGTAGAATGGTGAGTGTAGAACTAACTTCAGAATTTCCTCAAATACAGTATTCAAAGTGCATTGACAGCTTCTGAATAGAATGCTACAAATATATTAAATTTGTAAAAAATATTTCCTGCTCATTTTGGGAAAATAGTTACTCTATGGATTTGAGTCTAAGGTATATGAATTCTTTTCAGAGTTTTATACTTTCAAAATAAAATGTGATTCATAATTGATATGTTATTACTTACATGATAACTTTTTTTTTTCTATCTTGATAGAACCAAAATAATGTGTTATAAAGTCAGTATAGTCTTAGATTCCATGAAACTATAGTGTGGGGTCCTGGGGTTATTCAGTTTTGAAAAACAAAAGGTAGTTAAAGTAACTTTTGGTGACTTGAGTTAATGGGATGCACAAGATTTACAGGAATAATTTAACTGTGGAGCTTGTGAGTGCATTCACAGGTGGTACCTAATATCATTATGACTTTCTTGCCTATACTCTTTTTTTCTAGATGCTCCCAGAGTTACAATGCCCACGAAAACTCCAGGATACTACCTGCAGCCGGGTCGAATTCCCTGCTCTGTGGAGAGTCTTTTGCCCTTTACCTTGAGCTTTGTCAGAAATGGAGTTACACTTGGAGTAGACCAGTATTTAAAGTGTGTACATGTTTCTGTTAGTAATAATTTACAGTATTAAACATGTAAATACCAATAAGTACTCTTTTTAGTGCCTTTTTGCCTGGCAATTTTTACTTCATAATCTTATAATATGGCACTGAACAAAGAGACACAGATCTGTTCCCTGATAGAAAGCATATTATCATGGAGAAAGAGAGAGAGAGAGAGAGGAGAGGAGAGAGAGAGAGAAACAAATAATGAATGCAATATGGTAAGATAATAAATGCTAGAATATATTCAAGGGTTTATTCCAATTTTATAGAATCTTAATTTTATATGTGGAGACAAAGGATACGGAACTATAAATACAATATTAGGTACTATATTTTGGAAAGTGACCTTTTAAGGAAAGGTCCCAGTGGTTTAGCACTATTGGCTTTGAGATAAACATGTCTCTTAATCTGATTTAAACTGTTCTGATCAATGAATCTGATAAGTGTTCCAGAAAAAAATTAATTAGCAAAAATAATACTGGCAGGTGAAGTGTATGTGTTCTGGTCAAGTTGCAATTTTAAAACTCAGATGAAGAAGGATGTTGAGTAAAGACCAGCAGATGGTGAGAAAGTGAGCACGGAGGAGAGTTCACACACCAGGAAGAGCACATACAAATGCATGAGAACCCGTGGACAGGAGATGTGGGAAAGAAAACAAGGAGTCCAGATAGGCCTTATGTCCCAGGAAAAGAGTAGAAGATAAGGGTGTGGGGGTTGGGGGGAGTGATGTAGGCCGGAAGTGGGGCTGTAGGTAGTTCTGAAACCTATGGGGTATTGCATAGAATGATCAACATAAGTAGGTCAGAAAGTATGAATTTTACCATGTGAAGCTGAATGACTTTTTAAAAAATGATATTATTGACACATTTTATATATACATTATGATCACATTCAACATTGAGGGTTTGTACCCTCAGTTTGTGACACATCTTGATTCTTGTTTTTTTCCATTTACTTGTCCTCCCATTCTGCCCTACTCCTTACATACATAAACTTTGTTTCCTTTTTTTTGAGACAGGGTCTTGCTTTGTAGTCCAGGCTGGTCCTGAACTCAGCCTTTAACACACAGTAATTCTCCTGCCTCTGCCTTCCCCTACCGAGTGCTGGGATTACAGGCGTGAGCCACCATGCCCAGCATTGTGGTATGTGGTTTTGATTGCTGGGGGGTATGAGTCACCACACCTGGCATTGTTGTATGTGGTTACCAGGGATTGAACTAGGGACCTTATGCTTATAAGGCAGACTGGACCCACTGAGCTAAATTCTTGACCCTTTGTTTCCATTTTTATAAACCATAAAACTTTTTCTCTGTATTCTCCTTTCCCTTTCCCCTTTGAACGTTTTCTTCTATTTCACACTACCTGTCATACATTTTAGAACCCATTTACACCTCCAGTTTCTCATACCAGAGAAATGATATGGTATTTACACATCTGTGTCCTATTTATTTCACTTATGAGTAAGTCCTGAAGATACATCCATTTGAGTATAAATGACTCAAATTTATCATTCTTTATGGCTGAGTAAAAAAACCACATCTTTATCCAGTCTCCTGATGATGGGCATTTGGGCTGTTCCCAAGATTTAGCAATCACAAACTGAGCTGCTATAAACATGGGTGCACATATGTCACTGTGATATAATCTTTCCTTTCATGTATATACCTAGCAGGGGAAGAGCACAGAGTCAAATGAGACCTCTACTTTTTAGACAAAGATCTAATGACAAAGATTAAATAGATCTTGAAAACTGGAGGAAATCAGGTTCTAGAAAGTGTTGCTTTTTGATGTACCATACAACAAACTATATTTTGAGGAAATAATACACTGGGAGTTATTTTACCAATCCTTTACACTGTTAGTTCAATGTTAACTCCTTTGAGTTTTTAAATATATGACAGTCTTGGTTTATACTATCTTTTTATGAGGAGTCATTTTTAAACAAAAACATGTGGCAAGAGTACTCATCATGACTAGAATATTTTCCATTCTTTAATGATTGAATTCAGTGGTTTTCTGCTCCTTTAATTGTATATCTTGATGATTTATTTAGCTGCATATTTTATAAGCAACAACATAAGTGACTAGGATATCAAATGATGAAGATACATAACTGGACGATGAAATATAAAATAATTGTGTTTCCTGTTTAAATAATAACATTCTTCAAAGACACTTGAGATTCTTTATAAACATTAATTTATTAATTCCACACAATTCCTGGGAGGTAAGCCACAAAAATTCTTCTCTTCATTTTTCCAGCTCTGTGGCCCACAGATATGACATGCTGCCTGACATGTAGTCAGCTCTTTTTGGATGTGAGAAAGTAGAGACAAATTTAGGCATAAGTGATGAGAGACTGAAACTGTAATCCTGAGTCACTCATATGTCTCTGCCCCAGCTTTCCTGGTAATATGAAACACGTGGCCCAGTCTTTGTTTATGTTGGTCCCTTTGGCCACCAGGGTATATAATAGGGTAACAGTTTGCCTTAGCAACAAGACACATTGCTACTGGTCATGTTCTTTTCCTTTCTCCAAAGTTCATTCCTTAAGAACGTTAAGAAAATGTGGCTATTTCCAAGATTTAGCAATCACAAACTGAGCTGCTATAAACATGGATGCACATATGTCACTGTGATATGAGTCTTTTAATTCTTTTGTGTGTATACCTAGCAGAGCGATGGCTGGGTCAAATGGGACCTCCAATCCTTGCTTTTTGAGGAATCTCCAAACAACTGGAGACTGGATAAAAAAGCTGTGGTTCTTCTACAGAATGGAGTGTTACTCTGTCATAAAAATGATAAGTTTGAATCATTTATACTTGAATGGACATACCTTGAGGATATCCTCATAAGTCAAATAAACAGGTCACAGATATGTAAATACCATATCTTTTCTCTGGTATGAGAAAGTAAAGATGTAAATGAGTTCTAGAATTGTCTGATATATATTGTGAAATAGAAAATACTCAAAGTGAAATAGGGTGAGGAGGAAAAAATAATAAGATTGCAACAAAAAAGAAAGGAAACAAAGTTTATGTATATAGGGTGGGTGGTAGGGTGGGTAGGGGTATGGGAAGAAATTAGAATTAAGTTGTGTCATATACTGGTACCAATTCTCATTGTGGAATGCAATCATGATATGTATATGTATTGTACCAATAAAGATTTCAATTTAAAAAAATGTAGCTATAGTCCTTATGTAAAGTTGGAATTCTGCATGAGGAAGATAATTATTTTCCTGTAATATTTCACAAATAAAAGGAGACTGAAGTATAATCTAAAAAGCATTCTTTAAACAATAAGCAAACTGATTATGAGAATTTGAATACATTACTTGTCATTCAACTTTCTTGTTTTTAAAATGAAAGATTTAGGGCTAGAAGCATTGTTATTTTGTGTTCTTAGATCTCCACGAGTCTGAATGTTGATGAATTCTGATAGGATGTGTGCTTGTCTCTGAAGTGGACACGAAGACACCAAATATGTATACATTCTGAATTGCCATTTTCCTAGAAAATCAAATTTTCAAACTTGTGCCTAGCGTATTGCACTTAAGCATTCAAGATACAATTTAAATGGGCAGTACAGAATGGTTAAAGGATGTTCTCTCCTCTTCTCAATGTGATGGTGTGAACCACTGACATAGAATGTGTATGGAATTAAAAGAAAACATTAACTGATGTGAATATTTTCAGTGATTATAATATACAAAATGGTAGGGCCGGGGATGTAGCTCAGTGGTTCCGGCGCCTGTCTTGCAAGTGCAAGGACCCGGGTTCAATCCCCGGTAACCACATACAATACTGGGCGTGGAGACTCACCCCAGCAGCAACCAGTACCACATACCACAGTGCCGGGCGTGGTGGCTCACGCCTGTAATCCCAGCACTCGGGAGGCAGAGGCAGGAGGATTGCTGTGATGTGAGTTTGAGGCTGAGCTCAGGGCCAGCCTGAACCACAAAGCGAGACCCTGTCTCAAAAAGCCTTTAAAAAGAAAAAAAAAAAATATATATATATATACACACACACACACACACAAAATGATAATCTTGTTTGCCTTTTCATTTTCCTGATGGTAGGAACCTATGACTTAGTATTGCCTTACAAATCCTAGGTCAGTTCAAATGAATGAAGCCCATTCATTTCTTTATGGCTGTTTGACAGTGGGTGCATTGTGTTGGAGTGCAGAGAGATCTAGACATATTTCTGGGTGGTATGACCTCTTACACTACTTGCAGATTTGGTGGATGGTACTTTGATACTATAATGAGGCTTTATTATTATATTGTGAATTTAAAATAATATGAAAGCAATTGATAGTAGAAGAGAAAAATTATTAAAATACTTATGATATTTCATTAAAGTACTGTAATGTTTATATCTGTAGATTATTAGACTTTCAACAAGTTTTAATATACTACTAAGATGTTTCCAGAAAATGAGAAGTAATTTAGACAGTACTAGAAGACAAAGAATAAATATCCTTATTGTTATTAGTGAAATTAATGCATAATACAGCAGAAAATTCATTTAGCCTAAATGATAGAATCTAGCTTAAAACTGATAAATTTTAAAAATTATATATGTAAACTGAAGCAGATATGGTAGATTGCACCATGTACAACTTCCATATAAGACAATCAAGAAAAACTTTTCTTTTAGAATTGAAAATTTTATCTCCTACCTACCTTCACATTTCTGATAATCTGGTTCAGTTACCTTCATTAGTGTTCACTGAACATGGTCAAAACCTGGGAAAGAAAGATAGTTAACAGTTATTTTTCAGCTCTGTTATATTTTAGCATAGCCAGAAAATGGTTCTATAAAGAAATCTGCAGGTTTTGTAATTGTCATCATTGTTGCCTTTGCTCTGAGGAGAAAAGTTTGTTCTTGTTAAAATTTAAAATGCATGTAAGTTTAAGGTAAAATAGTTCTGCAGTTTTATCAGTTTATTTTGTTTGCATTGCTCTTCTGAGTCAATCCTTCAGAAAGAAATAGTAAGATCATTGCTTTCAACTTAGTCTTGTTTTTCCAGTAACAATTTTTTTTTTCCATTTCTCACCCCCAGAGAATCTGCCAGTGTGAACTGGGATATTGAAAAGGTCACCTTGACTGATGAAGGCTCCTATGAATGCATAGCTATCAGCAGTGCAGGGACTGGACGGGCCCAGACATTTTTCGATGTATCAGGTACTTAGCACTGATTTCTTCTCTGGTCATCAGTGTATGACTATTGGTATAGAAATGGGATGTTTGCCCACCAAGATATGTTTATACAATGGTGCTTATGATTTTTAAAAATAATTTCTCTACCTTACTGGATTTTGAACTCAAACTGGCCTCACTACATATCAACTGCTTGCCTTTCCTGCTCCCTTAAAGATTCAATGTCTTCGTGCTCCTAACTATGACATGATTATATTAATCTAATAATCTTAGTGCTCCTAACTGTTAAAGTTCTATCATGAGGAAATCATGAGGATTAGCTGGTGGATGTTATATATAAAGTACTTAGAAGACAAGTTATCACATAGAAGTAACTAATATACCTTTGCTGTTATTATTAGTATTGTTGTTATTTTAAGATACTACTTTTTTGAGATAACTGTATGGTATTTCCCTTTGAGAAAATAAAGTTAAGGACAGGATTACAGGGAACAGGGGAAGGGAATGTAACTGGAATGTTAGCAGTAAGTTGTAGTCTCCCGTGAATCTGACAGCACAAGGTGAAATAATAAATAGACAAAAATGAGACTTTGAGAAGAAGCTGAGCTCGGGCCTCATCCATGCTATTTTGGGCAGCAAAGACGGCTGACCCGAGCTTGTCATGCCTTTTATTCAGTCCATTCAGAGCAAGCAGTGTAACAAGCCACTCAGGGGGCAGCTTGTTTTTATATCATAAACAATGAAGAATTATGTCGATGACGTCTTGCTAGGCGAAGATAAAGAGTCAAGTCCTGAGTATGTCCGCGTATGTCATAGCTGGTCTTCAAGCAGGAAAGTTCGCCTCAGTCATAGTCCCAATGTCCAATTAATTTTCCCAGCAGTATTGCTCCCGACATAGGATCTATTCTGATATTATACTGTCATGCATTCCATATCCAATCGCTTTCCTTCCCATATCCATCATGAGCAAAACGTTTTTTGAATGGATTCTGAGTTCTACATTGTACCAAAGTAGAAGTGATATGGTGTATGAACACAGAACCTCCATGTCCATAGCCTTGGTAGTCAGAGAAGAGAAAAAGCTAATTATTTGACATTTAAACGTATATTTGTAGAAAACGATAGGAATCAAAGTTCGTATTTTATGAGGTAAAATACATTAAACTAAAAATATTTTCTTCTGATCTTCCAGAATTCAAGGGAAAGATATCATCTCTGCATGAACAATGATCAGATTAAGCCACTTAGTGTTTATCTATATATTAAATTTTAGTTTGATTGCCTTTGGACTTGTATTGCTATAAGGTTAATAGTAATCTATTTTGACCTAAATATCTCTGCTGATGACTTATAACAATCTATATATTCATTTTTAGTACTGGTTATATTTTCTTCATATCATTTAAGATAAAAAATTTTAATTGTAATGCTATTTAGAAGCCAACGACAAATCCAACTTTGAAACAGAGGCAAAACATCATGCAAAGATGTTTTACTTTCAGTAAAACTATTTCTATTATTTTACTTTTAGAAAAGTAATGATTATTCTCTGAAATAAATCAGCAAGTTGACATAAATCACAAAGTATTCTGCTTTTCATCTCTAAGATCATGGAAAGCTTTGGAATTGTGTCAACATTGCTCAGCTTCTAGGAAAACAAACACCTGAGTACTTACAGTATCTTCTCAGAGATGTTAATTAGGAGAAGAAAAACAGGGACAATGGGTCGTAAGTTCATTCAGTCAACTTGCATAAATAACTAAAAAGTATCAGTAAGACTGTGAGCCATTACGAGTTCGGCTCTGTGGTATCAGGAACTTCTGTTGGTTGTACACCCTACATGTGCCCTATGAGTGCTAGTCTTAGTCCGCCAGGCAGGGGTGTAAATGGGAATTATTTCTCAGTGAGTCATGAAGGAAAGGGCCAGAGGCACTGATAGTAATGGCAGCAATGGGGAGAGCAGAAGTTACAAGTGAGCACCCCTTTAACTGAGAAGGGGGAAGCTGAGAGTGAGCAAGTGACTCTTCTAAATGGAAGGAAAAGTTGATTCCTGACCTTCTGACTCTTAGTCCCGTGATCCTGAATGTCATAAGGCCTGTGCTTGTCACATCTCCTGCTTCGGTACCATATTCTGGCCTCAGTGTGCCTTCACTTAGGAAAGCCTTTGCTTATACTCCCAGAACTAAGTCACTAGTAATTGTAATCTTAGCCTCTTTCAGGAACTGCAGTAATTCTCCTTCACTACTCTCTTCTCCCCACCACATCGGTATAAAGATGATACTATGCAGTATCTCCACATAATTGGTCAGTGCTCTGTCAATGTCTCAAACCATGTTTGATGTGGCAGTGCTGAGGACTGACCCCAGTACCTCATGCATGTTAGGTGAGCAGCTTAGCACTCAGTTGTGCCCTTTGTATGCCAAATCTTGTCTCCCAGTGTGAGCTATTAGAAAGTTGTTGTTTTACTTTGCAGCTCATATTTGAAGGAGAAATTGACTCTGAGGCAGAGTTTGCATGCAGCGTCATTATTGGGGATTTCTCCCAGGAAAGCACATGTCACAGTAGGAAGGAAGTGGAAAAACAGGTGTGATGCAATTGCAACAATGGACTCCATGATCTTCCAGGAGCCCTGGAGCCAGGAAAGCCTGCTTTGGGCTGGGCCTTCCTTTTACTGGATGAGAGCTGCATCTAGAAGTGACCTAATTTCAGCATGTTAGCTTCATGGGACCTTAGAGCAACAAGAGATCTTTAAAATCGTTTAATGATGTCATTGTTCAGAGAGGGTAACAAAACTGTCAGTAGGTTGATTTACCTAAATTCACACTGCTATGTAGGGTTAGGACCTGGCAGGCTGTGACTGGCAGATTCAGCAAATACAAGAACAAGATGCCTAAATAAAATTGAATTCTGTGAGTGTCCTAGTTGCTGCATTAATCCTGTTAGAATATTATTTGATGTTATTCTGAAACTCATATTTAACAGTGTCCTTTATTTTATGTGTGAAGCCTAGCTAAATTGCAGATAAGACTTCCTAATTTTGTCATTTATTGTTTCCAATAGCTTAACTTCCTGTTTTCTTTAGAAGCTTTTAAAAGATGGCAGAATGATAAACATTTATCCTTAAAAGGAACTGAAAAATAGCATTTAGAAAAAGTTTAGTACACAGAATAGATATAACAGAAAATATACAAATATTTCAGTTGCTCGGAGATAGCCACTGTGGTTTTTGGCACAGTTGGTTCCAGTCTTTATTTTTGTCTTGTAATATTTATCTGCTTTTGTGTATAGCTTTAAAAACATTGGGGTAAGCTTGGTTTTGTATGTCTGACGTGCTTCTGTATAATAACTAAAACAAACAAATAGATTTCAAAACTAGTAATTATCGTCCATATTTTTATTGCTGTATTATTTATAGTGGATTGCTACAAGAGATTGTTTTAAACCATGTGGCAGAGTGAGCTGGATTCAGTGTCCAAACTAGAGCCATGTGGGGTTCTCATTGGAAGTGTTGGTTAAATATTTAATGAGCAGTTGGGTTTTGAACAAACTGGAATGTGTTCATCCCTCAGTGCCCTTTGTGTACAGGTTTCTATGGCTACATGTTTATGAGGACTGTATGCCTGTCTTTCCCCATTCTTGTTTGGCGAATACTGGTCTTATTCTGCTGTTGTACCTGGTCTTCTAAATGAGGTTGAAACCAATGCTGTCCTATTGTTTGCAATGTCTACCATCCTTTGTATACTTTAAAAAATACTACATATATATTTTTAAATTAAAAAAAATCCAGATACTACCTTTATCAAAACTTAAATAAAAATTTTGCCTATTTCCACGATCCTAAACCTGTCCAGCCGTATCCTTTTGCTTTGTTTCCTTGATGTCACCTTTATAGATTGCAGATCTGGACTTGAATGTTCTTTGGTGTGTAAATATACACTACTTTTTAAACAGTCTTTTGACTAGTTCCTACTTGGGAAGTGACTCCTGACATGTTTATTAATCCATGAGTTCTGTTGAATACTAGCTTTGCCACTTAGATGCTCAGTGCTTACTCACTTGGCTATTAAACCACGTGTGGTACACAGGTGAGTGTGATGGCTGGTACATGTCCTGATCTGAATCTCTTGATTTCATACAGAGCCCCCTCCAGTCATCCAAGTGCTTCACAATGCTACAGTCGCTCCCGGAGGGAGAGCTGTTTTGACATGTCTTGTCATCAGTGCTGTGGATTACAATCTGACCTGGCAGAGGAATGGCAGAGACGTTGTCCTGGCAGAGCAGGGAAGGGTTAGGACACTGGCCAACCTCTCGGTGGAGCTCAGGAGTGTGAAAGTCAGCGACGCTGGAGAGTACCACTGTGTGGCTTCCAGTGAAGGTGGATCGGTGGCAGCTTCAGTTTTCCTCACAGTGCAAGGTATTGTCTTTATGTAACTTACGGATTATGGTGTCTTTCTGTCTCTCTCTTCCTCGTAAGCAATCTGAGAATGATGATATCTATCAGAACAATTAGTTTGCAATGAAAGATCTTGGATAGCTCCAGTTCTTCAAAGCTGACTGAGATGGAAATATCACTAACAAATCAGCAACTTTACTAAATTACAACTAATCCCATTTGAAGAGAATATGAAAATTCTTTCCAGATGACTTCATCATTGCATATTCGCTAATCTATTATGTGGATTTAAAAGAAATTCCAATTGTTTCATTAATTGGTTCAAAAATTCCTTTCCAATGTAAGTACTAAACTATTTCTTGTATCATTAATCTACTTTTATTTTTGAATCGAATTTACCGATACTCTTTTTATTAATATGTTTTTAATAAAATTTTAAGATGTTTTTCATCTTGGTGAAAATTTATTGAAGTTTAATCAGAGTTTGTTCTCTCAAGGAGAGAGAATTACCACAATTTTATTGAAAATAAACAAATAGTAAACAGTCTTGAATTATATCTACACATACACAGACCAAATGTTCAGCTAGCTGAAAACAACTATTTTAACAATTCAGTTAATGCTGTCTCTCTCTCTCTCACACACACACACACACACACACACACACACACACACATGTACACATCTCAGATGATCAGATGTAAATCAGAAACTGTTTCAGAGTTTCTCTTTCGGTAAAATCATTTTGCTTCCAAGTACCTGTACAGCTGCTGAAAGTATTTATATAGTGACAAAATTAGTGTTGGCAGTCTTTTGCTTTTACACAGAAATATTTGGTTGTTATCGCAGCAGAATATTTAATTTCAGATCATGTATGTGGGAAATGGTATCACAGTTACATCTGTCTATTTGATGATAGTATTAGAAATAACTTTGCAATATACCTGATGTCAAATCCTCAGGTAGTTTTAGTCAGGCTGTCTAAGACAATGACCATTATGTTTCAGTATTAACTCAGAATATTATTAGCAACAAGTGAAAGTCCCTTGAGAATCAACACAATGGTTGACTTCTGATTGCAGTTTTCGTCTTGATAGTTGATACGTGTTTTGCGATTGGAACGTGTTTCTTTTGTTAGTTAATCTAGTGAAATCTCAAGGGAAACATTGCTTTTGTAAATGTTTTACTACATTTCCACACAGAAAATGCCTAAGTAATTTGAATCAATTCAAGCAGCAACTTGGATTACTAGAACTCTGGAACCATTTTAGCAAACTGATTGTGTCAGATAAAATAGATGCTAATGGGTTTTTGGAATTTAATATTTATTGGACCTTCAATTGAAGTCATTTAAATGGGATTATAAAATATCATCAGAGACTTCCTTGTTTCCTCAAGCTAATTTTTTAGTCCATGTTCTACTTAGTTCATTTGACCACTGATTCTCAAGCTTTCATGGATAAAAAATGATCCAAGGAATTGTTTTTTGCAAAACAGATTTGTAACGTTACCTTCTGAGATTCTGTTTCCTTATGTTGGGGCTGGGCTTCTCTCCTTTTTCATAGGGGATATGGTGGATTGAACTTGAAGACCTTCCAATGAGCTACATCCCCACCCCTTTTATTTTTTATTATAGACAGTGTCTTGTTGAGTTGCTTACTTGCCCAGTGAGTTGGTTGAAACTTGCAATCCCCCTGTCTCAGCCTCCTGAATTGCAGAGATTTTAGATGATTACCGCTATGCCTCGATTGCATTGACATTTTTTTTTTACAGACCTCTCAGGTGATATCAGGAACATTTTCTGAACATCACATTTAAATTTGTTCTACAGAATGAACTTTATAACCTAAAAATAGGTAGCTAAAATGAAGCTGTTGACTCATCATGTTGGTAAATAGTTACTGTGCAATACTTTAAAAATACTTAGGTAATATGTTTGTTGTAATCCATTTTTTTCTGCAGCAAAATATCTGAGATTGGGTAATGTGTAAAGAGAGACTTACTTTGCTTCACAGTTCTGGAGGTTAAGAAGTCCAGTAGCATAATGCCAGCATCTGCTTGGCTTCTGTTGAGGGCCTCATGCTGCCTCCTGGTGTGGCAGACACAGCAGAATACAAACTTGTGTGTGGGGAAGAGACCAAACACTGGGCACTGGGGCAGAGGGGAGCTGGGCTCAGTTCAGAACAGCGCACACTAGCACTGACTTACATAGTCACTCGGAGCAAGAATTCACTCTTGAGAGTAAGGAATCCATGAAAGGACTCAGATTTAAAAGAAAAATAAATAAATGAGTAAGGAAGTAAATGTTAAAAGGGAACGTTACAGATGATATCACAGGAATACAAGATACCATAAGAAACTACTATGAACAGTTAACAGACTGTAAAACTAGAAAACCTAGAAGAAATGGATAAAATTAGAATACATATAACCTATCAAAATTAAATCAAGAAGAAACCAGAAAAATCTAAATAATATGTAACAATATGGAAGCAGTAATTAAAATAAGTCCCAGATCTAGTGGCTTTACTACTAAATTTTTTAGACATTTAGAGAGAAATGAATTCCAATTCTTTTCTTTTTTTTTTTTTTTTAGGTTTTTTGAGACAGGGTCTCACTTTGTGGTTCAGGCTGGCCCTCAGCTCAGCCTCAAACTCACATCACAATCCTCCTGCCTCTGCCTCCCGAGTTGAATTCCAATTCTTAAGCGTCTCCAAAAAATTCAAATGGAAGACACTCTCATAAATTATTTTTTATGGTTGCAGTTACCCCAATATCAAAACAAGATGAAGATATAACAGCAGTACAAAAAAATCTACAAACTGCCTAGTGAACATAGGTTCAGAAATTCTCATTAAAATACTAGCAACTTGAATTCAGGAGAAGTTCCAAAAGATCACACCTCATAATCAAGTGGCGCTCATCTAGGGTTGCAAGGATAATTTAACATTAGCAAATCAATGCACACAGTATAATAAATCTACTGAATGAAGGACAAAAACCATTTAATCTTTTCAACAGAGGAAGAAAACTATTGCTTACAATTCAGCATCTCTAGGATTAAAAAGTCCCAACAAATTAGGTATAGAAAGAACCTACCTCAAAATACTGGAGACTGTATGTGAACAACCCACATTCAGCATTGTACTGAATGTGGAAAGGTAAAGATTCCTTTACAGGAGCAGGACAAGGACTCCCACTTCTACCTTTCACGTAAAATGCTCCCAAAAGTCCTAGTGAGAACAGCTGGGCAAGAGAAATTGAGGGTATCTAAACTGAAAATAAAGTTAGATTCTCTGGGTTAGCAGATGGCATGATGGTTTTATATTTAGGTGATGTGGTTTTACACTTAGCAGATGACATGATTTTATGCTCACTCCATCAAAAAGCTGTTGGACCATATAAACTGCTTCTGTAGTTGCAGAACACAAAATCAACATATAAAAACAGTAGTATTTTAATATACTTGTAAAGAATTTGTTGAAAAAATGAAGAAAACATGCTTTTTACAATAGTTGCAAGAATATTTAAGAATAAGTTTAACCAAGGAAGTTAAAAGCCTGAACAATTAAAACTAGAAAACAATGATTAAAAACAAGATAGAGGACACAAAAATGGAGAGATGGGTGTTTAGAGATCACAGAATTGTTAAGAAGACCACGCTACTACAAGAAATTTACAGATTCAGTGTCATTCTGTCAAAATACTAGTGACTTTCTTCAGAGCATTAAAAATAATCCTGTAATCACTGGAGATTTAGCTTAGGCTGGACCTTTAGGTCACTGGTTCCAGTACCTGCCTTGCAAGTATGAAGTCTTAAGTTCAGTCAGTGGTACAAAAATAGAAAATCCTGTAGTCAACACCCTCATAGCTACAAGTGAGAAAAATAAAATAGAATAAATAAAATAAAATAAAATAAAATAAAATAAAATAAAACCAAACCAATTCTGGCAGCATCACAACCCAATATCTGACTTTAAAACATAGAATAAAGATGTAGTAAGAAAAACAGCATAATACTAGCACAAAAGAGACACACAGACCAATGAAACAGAATTGAGAATCCATAGATTAATCTACAATTATTCTGCCATTGGTTTTTGACATAGGTTCCAAAAACACACAGTAGAGAGATGTCAGTCTCTTCAAAATGGTGCTGGTAGAATTGTACACACATATGCAGAGGCATGAAACTAGGTTCTTGTCTGTATGCATGGGAATTAACTCCCAGGGGTCAAATGCCTAAATCTTAAAGCTAAAACTATGAAATCATCACCCCCCACCCACAAGGGACATGCTTCAAGACATTGGAATAGGCAGTAGTTTCTTATCTAGGACTCTAAGGCCCAGATAACCAAAATAAAAACAGACAAATGGTATTATATCAAACAGAAGTTTCAGTACAGCAAAGGGAGAAATTGACAGAACTGAGAAATAACCTACAGAATTGGACATTATATTTACAAGCTATTAATTTGACAAGAATTGGTATCCAGGATAAATAAGAATCTCAAAAAGCTGAAAACTAAAACAAATGAGCCCAATTAAAACTAGACTAAAGAGCAAAAAACATTCCTGAAGAGAAGGCATATGAATAATATATGAAGAAATGCTCAGTCACACTAATCATCAGAGAAATGTAAATCAAAACCATCATCTCACCCAGTCAGAGGTGCTAAAAAGACAGAAAAAGAAGAGTCCTGGCAAGGATATGGAGAAAAGAGAGCTCTTATACACTGTTTCTGGAAATGTAAATTAGTACAATCGTTATGGAAATCAATATAGGAAGTTTTCAGAAAAGTAGAATAGCACCAGCCATGGTGGTCCATGCTTATAATCGCAGCACTTGAGGAAGAGGCAGGAGGATCACTGTGAATCTGAGGCCAGCCCGAGCTACACAGTGAGTTCAAAATGAAACTGTACTACATAGTGAGACCTTGTCTCAAAAAACAGAATCAAAGGAATAAACAAATAAAAAGAAAAAAGGAAGAAAGAAAGAAAAAAAAATCAGTCCTAAGAATAGACATTTGGATGTTCTAGCAATTCTGTTACCGGGTGTGTATCTAAAGGAACTGAAATTATTATACCACTAAGATACTTGCAGTTCTATATTTATTACAGTTGTATTGATCATAGCTAAGATACGAAATCAACTTATACATCCATCAGTCAATGAATGAATAAAGAAACCATATATATCCACTCAACAGAATATTATTCAGTCTTAAAAGAAATGAAGTTTTGTCATTTGTAGCAATAAGGACTGAAGTAAAGATAATTATATTAATTGAAATAAGCCAGACACAGAAAGAGAAATACTACATGTTGTCATTCATTTGTGAAAACTCAATCTCGGTGAAGAATAGAAAAGACAAGTGATTACCTGAGACTAAGAATGGCAGGGCAGAAGTATGGGAAAGAAGTTTGGAAAGGACCTCCAAAACACAGAGGGAATTGCTTCTGGTTCTTCAGCACAGCAGAGTAAATATTAGCTTAAATATTGTGTTTTAAAATGACTGTAAGAGTATGAAATGCCCAACACAAAAAGATGAACATTTATAGAGATGAAAACTTGTTGATTAAACATGGCCTGATTTATTCATTACACATTGTGTTCGTATGTCAAATGGTATGCTTGTGTGACCATAACGTATGCCATAAAGATGCACCAATATTATGTATCAATAAAAGAAGTTAAAATGTATAAAATTATATTGCAAATCTGAGAGACTAATATATGCAAAATAAAATTGGAGATACAGTACATAAATGAGAAGTCTTTCAGAATGCTATGGTAAAGAACAGAGTTGAGTATGATGTTTTCAAAGTAAAATAGAGATGAAAATAAAGACTGAAACTTCAATCTAAGATTTATTAGCTTTTAAAAAACAGACAAAAATAATAGAGAAATCTTGAAGAAAACTGTCCAGGGACAAGTGTGGTGTCTGGAAGGAAGAAATCAAACAAAGTGAATGAATGGAGAAGTTTATCTAGACATATCCTGGCTGAAACTTACTGTTACTATTAGGAGGAAAAACTTATGCAAGTCAACACACTGTAAATAAGGGGGCAGAGTCTGACCGATATCAAACTTCTCAAATTTACCAAAGACTGGAAGTCAGACAATTGCACTGAGTATCTGTCATATTAGTCCTTTTGGATATGAATAGTCTTCCTGATTTTAGGAAGAATCTTTCCTTATCTTAGCAGGAAGCAGAAAAGTGAGATCAGATAACAGCTCTCTTGGTCCCCTCCATCAGCTCCTCATCTGCTCCCAGGGGGCCCTTGATCTTGTGTTTATCAGCCCAGTGCGCAGCAGCCCAAGCTCTGTCCCAGGGTGCTCACCATTGTTCTGATCCGCTGATGTTGGCTCTGTGCTCACCTGGCCAGTTACGTGTTTTCTACCTGACATCTAGTCTCCTGTTGGCTTTGTTCTTTAAAAAATATGTTCCCAATGAATTCCTTTCCTGCTTAAGTCAGTAGTATTTTCAGTTCTTTGCAACTGAAACCCTAACTGGCACAAGAAAGGGAAAGAAGATACATGTAGTTTTAGTAGAAAAGATTGAGGTCCAAGAATTTATGATCCTGTTTAATTGTCATTCTTATAAAAAGTCATGAAAAGGACATTCTCAGATGTTCCAGAGTTCAGGAAAAATACCAAAAACATAAGCCTTCTTAAAATAATTTATCAAGCAGGGAAGTTAAATGCCTGAAAATAAATTTTTAAGAAGAAAAAGAAAAATCAAAAATTGGGGAGGCCGTGGTATCCAAGACTGGACATTTTCCCTTGGTAACTGTTGTCAGGCTCCTGACCATGTCCTCAGAAGCCTTCCCAGCAAAGACGACCTCAGAGACAGGCTGTGAACATCAGCCTCATAGTGAGCTTGAGAATAGGCTGGAAGTGAGAACTCACTTCTCCGTGAGCGTCCCTCAGCCTGAAGATAACTGTGTAATTAGACAGAGGAAATTCCTTAAGAAAAGGACTTAGAAGTTTAGCTGCATGAACAACCATATAAAGCCATCCCACTACTGCTATGCTAGAAGGAGAAAAAAAAAATAGATCTATGTATATAAAAATGTGAAAATAATAGTTTGGATATAATAGTGTGAAATTAAGTGACATTTTTTGGTATGCTTTTCTATATTTGCAAAAAAGTTTAAATAGCAGTGGATTATATTAAAGTTTTGTATAAATATACAAAATTGTTTTTAGAACTCACAATTTATTGGGGATTGAATTTTATACAGGTAATATATTTTCTTTTTCTTTCTACGTATCCTTCAAATAGTTTATCACTTTATTATGATAAAAGATAGTTTGAAATTTAAAAATAATAAAAATACATCAAAAAGAAAAGCAACATGTCTTCAGGTGAATTTCTAGGTCAGATATAAATTTATCAGAAGAAATCTCTCTTATCTGGTTTATAAATGGCACAGAAAATATGAAGTAAGGCTCCTAGTGTTAATCCTCCTTAAATATGGAAAAGTTTAATATTAAAATTTTATCTTAGAGAAGATAATTTGTCCTTAAATTTATTTGTAGACAAAAATTATTTACATAGGCATTAAATAGCAGTTTTTTCACTGATCTGAGTAGTAAAAGTTCTTTTCAAATGTAAATACTGTAATTGAGAAATGCTGAGAGCTCATGACATAAAAATCATCACTTTCTAAAATAATTGTTTACACTATATTATAGTTAGATTAAAGAATCTAGCACTTGATATGAACATAAAACAAGATCATACACAGTATATCAATTGTGGTTCCTGTCTTCAAATTTAGCTTTTATGATTTACATTTAAAACTCAGTTTTGTTTTTTCTTGTGGTGTTGCTGGCTCATTAAAAACCCCAGATCCCAGGATTAAGTTCTGTCCCCTGTTAAGATATATGTCACCTGTGAACTGATTCACCTCTGGAGATGTGAATCTCCTCGTTATGGTGACCATCACTTTTAATTTCTGGGTGATAACATTATTTATATCTATCTAGATAACTTATTTGGGAAGTTTATCATATAGTTGTAACATGTAAAGAGCTATTCTACATATTTAAATAATCTCTTTGGCATTTAACATTTACCATAAGGAGTAGTTTGTAAATTAAAAGGTATCGTGAAGGAATTAAATGTAAAGTGTCAAGTTATAGCATTTTATGATACAAAAATTCATATTTAAAAGACCAACTATTTGGAATTTTGTAGTACTAAATTGCAGAGTAAATGGCTTTAAATGTTTTCCAAACTAAAGTCACATCTTGTAAAAGGAATAAATACAGACTTTCAATTGATAAGTAAACTAGGCTTTCTTGTAAGAAAAGATTAACATTCACTCAGTTTGTCTGCCAAATGTAATCTAATGTCTCTGTCGGAGGCAAGATTCTGTTACAGTGCATTCCAGTTCCTTGCAATAAATTATCAGAATGACTATCATATGTTTCATTTTCTTTTGCCTTTCATCCAGTGCATCTAAGCTCTATAAAGATGTTACAGCCCTTTAATTATAGATGGAAGGAGTTCTTTGTCCCTAAAACTTAACAGAGAAGTATTGGTTTTTAAATTAAATGTACAAGGAAATTTTAAAGAAATAAACTCATTTAGATTATAAAAACAAAGGGAGGTGGAAAACTTAATGTTTCAAAAATATTCAAGAAATTTGTTATGAATGAGCTGCAAATTACAAACATTGTAATTTCAGCAAAAATGGACCACTTAAAATTTCTATGTTGTGCCAAAGCTAGTGACTTTAAGAGGGGGAGCAGCAAGAGTATCCAGATGTTAGAGAGGTTAAGTGGTGGAATGCAGCAGCTGGGGGGAGGATAGTTAGCCTTTGCACAGCGCAGAGACCGAGACAGAACATGGCCACAGTGATTCTGGACTCCATGTCCTTTCTCCATGATATGAAGCAGATACTGAAACATCTTGTGCCTGCGTTAAACATTATCATTAGAAGGGGTTACAGGTAGTGTCTTTTTCATTTGGTTCCACATTTATTTACCCATTCACTTATTTACTAAAAAATGGATTGTCCTGTGTTGTGCTGTTTAAGGATGTAAATTATAAATAAGAAAAAAACCCCACCATCCTTCTTTTTAAAAATTCCATAACATATAAGTAAAATAAGCAAATAAGACAAATCAACATTTACAACACAGTGTGATAAGAATTACATCAGAAGCCCTGGACCCTTTAACTCTGTCTGTGATGAGTGCAGACTGAGAAGCACTTCACAGGGTCCGTGGCTCCGGAAGTGTCCTCTGGCGGATAAGTCAGCTTTTGCTTGGTGAATGTCAGGAAGTCTTTCCAGATGGAGAAAATGACATGTGCAAGCCACGGCAGGATGAGAACCAGGCACCTGTGATGGATTACAGTGGAGGACCTAATAGGATATGAGGGCCTATCTTTGTGCTGGGATGGTTTTCTTTTTTCTGATCTAGCCAGTAACTTTTTCATATGGAACTGAAGAAGTTATTTAGTTTTATGGTTTTGTTGGGTAGGGTCAGCATTTTTTTGGGGGGGGCAGGGTCTCGCTTTGTAGTTCAGGCTGGCCCAGAGCTCACTATGTAGCCCAGGCGAGACTTGAGCTCAGCAATCCTCCTGCCTCTGCCTCCCAGTGTTAGGATTGCAAGTGTGAGCCACCACGCCCAGCACTGTGGTATTCAGTACTTATTAGTGCTGGGCACGAGTTATCATACACCCAGCACTGTTGTATGTGGTTACCTGGGATTGAACCCCGGCCCTTGCGCTTATAACACAGGCGCAGGAACCACTGAGCTAACTCCCCAGCCCGCGTCAGCAGTTTTGACAAGTGGAAAAAAAGTGTGGGTTGGAGAAATACTCCGTGGGGTTTAGGATGTTCAGTCATGGTCTGATGGACTGGATCGCAAAGGGAGGAAGAAAGTTGTTGCCATGACAAATTGGAAAAGGGAACTGTGGGATCAGGGAGTGACAGTTCCTGGAGGGATGGGAGTTGTGAACCTCAGACTGGACTAGCGTATGAGTGATCTTCCAGTTTTGCGTTGTGGAATACCTAGTGACTAAGGTAGCACATGAGTTTGTGTAGCCACGTAAGTGAGCTTCTAGGCTTTGAAGAACTTCCTTCAAGAAATACGAAGCAGCTGTGTTGTCCTATGCTGCTGGTTCTATGATTCTCACAAATTTGTGTGAAATTATCTCTCTTTGGAATATTGAAATCAGCTTTTGATAGTCAAAAGCTGTTGCTGGAGTTGAGTCTTAATCAGGATATGCATGCACATATATGTATGCATACATGTGTACATATATGTATACACATGTACATGCACACTATACATATATGTATACATAGATGCATACCAGGCACGTGTATACTATATGTGTATACAGGCATGTACATACATATCCACACACGCACACATATATGTACACACATGTATACATACATGTATAAAATGTATAAAACTTTAGTTGTCTTCTAATATGCCATGAAGAAATACTAGTAATTACAGTTTGCCACTTTTTTAAAAAAGCCAAATGAGAATCTAAATCTAAGGTTTAACCTTTGTCTCTTTGGCTATCAAGGCAGCAAACATCTTTTATGTTTCCAACTTTATAAGTTATTTTAGGAAAATATGTTAGCTTTTTAAGAAATCTTGACACATTTATCATTGAGCCTAGAATGGAATCCAGCTATAATTTATCATTCTTTATCTCACAAATGATCACCCTCCTCTTACTTGCTGAATTCAGTAACCACATTGGAGTTTGGGTGTGGAATTTTTTTTTTTAACAAGACAGCATATATATCTGTCAGGATAAATCTTTGTCTAGCTTTTTGCCTGTATGCTCTGTAGGCGGTGCACCCCCTACTGGCAACTCATTGAATGAGAGCACTTTCCTCTCAGATTGAATACTTTGTGGAATCAGCGGTGTCCAGTGAGACTTACCACAGTGATGGAAATATCCTAGGGTCTGCTTTGAGGTATAAGAAGCCACCTAACTACATGGCACCTGAGCACTTGAAATACAGCTAGTGCATCTGAGGAACTTGTTTTGAAATTTTATTTAATTTAGATAATTATATAGCTACAGTATTGGAAAATACAGGTCTGGCCTTTTTGAGATAAAGGAGAAAGGCTGAAAGAGTAAGAAAGAAGTTTCAAAAGACTCACTCCCACAGCCCCATTGATAAACCATGATCCTGATTTACTAGAACATTATCCTTGTAGAATAATGGACATTTTAGAGGTTGTAATGAGGTCTGCATATTTCCAAGAATGAAATATTGTTTAGAAATGCTGCATTTTATTCTATACCTTTGAGATTTCAGTGACCCTTGATCCGTCAGGAGATTCATTTCTATTTTTGTTGTTTGTTGTTCTTTGTTTGGTTGATTCTGTACTTTTCATCCTTTGATCTTTGGAAGCAGTCCCCAACTTTCCTAAGCAAAAGAAAACTTAAAAATGTCAAAATATGTTCCATTGTCATTTCTTTGAAAAGTAAGCAGAGTTAAGTGAGCAAGCATTTTTTGGCCAATATAAACCATTCTTGGTAAAGTCTTTTGCCATTTGCATTGAGTGAGTTTCATTGAAAAAGACTTCCTTTGCATTAGAAGTAGGGGGAGTTACCTACTCAATCAGAAATGGAAGCAATGCACTTGAGAGCAGCACCAGAATGTTTTCAGTAATCATATTGGCTTAAATCAGCACATACACCTATGTCTGGATGGGATATGGCTACTAGTTACAATTCTCATTTGGGTCAGTAATTGTGATCATGTAACTTTTTGAAGTTAATTTTGAGGGGTCAATTCATTTATTTAGGAAAAGGATCAGAAGTTTATAAAATAAATTTTACAGGCAGTATAAAACAACAGGTATTATTTCCAGCAATGATATTCTAATTATCTTCCTTTTTTAGTGTACACTGACTGGTATTAGATCATTTAACAATTTCAGGGACTGTATTACCCACAATGACAAATATATTAGGGAATATAAAAGAATCAGGTGTTTCCAGAGGTATAAATCAATGAGATGGTTAGGCTGTGTTTTTTTGTTGGTTTGTGTTGTTTTGGAGACAGCGTCTCACTTTTTAGTTTAGGTTGGTCATGAACTCACTGTGTAGCCCAGGCCAGCCTCAAATTCACAGCAGTCTTCCTGCCTCTGCCTCCTGAGTGCTGGGAATATAGGCCTGTAGCACCACACCTTGCCTCGAATGTTGGTTTTAACTGTGATCACTTGGGTCCCTGACCTTATCTTTAATGTTTCCATGGTAACTGCAGGACGATTTTTGAGTCACAACAAGTTTTATTTCATTATGTAAGTACTTTTCCAGTTGTTCACAACCCAGCTGATTATAAATCGCACTGAAAACAGTATTTCAGAACAAAATATGATAATCACATCATGAAATATTTGCAACAGTTCTTATTTTTTAGGTATTTTTAAAATTAGTTCACCTGATTTAGAAATTTTATCATGTGAGTTTTACACAATTTTATCAGGAAAAGCTTTTTTTAAAACTTCTAAGGTAATCCAGGGGCTGTTAAGTTTTCAACTACTGAGACAGGTCGAGTTTACAGTCCTGTTAGCATAGTACTGGGAGATATTTATGTGCATGATATAAGTTTAAAGTTTTGTTTAAAACAGACTGTTTTCTCCTTCACCTGGCAACAGATCTAGTGTTCTGTAGTTATGGAGCTGCTCCTCTTGGAGGAAGATTTTAAAGGCTGCAGAGCAGCACAGGGGCCTGGCTCAAGCTGAGCCTATTCAGGGCATCACTAACCAGAGGCTGCCACCTGGGAATCAGTGGGCCAGCCCAGGGGTCACTGATCCTCAGCGCTCTTTCTATATGAACATTAGAGGTGTTAATCTGTGTTCAGTGGTATCAGAAAATGGTGGGTCGTCCACTAATTAGCTCATATTACCAAGAACAATATTATATTTTAAAAATGTATCAGGATGGTTAATGAAATCTCCAATGAATTATGCTACTTCAGTATGAAATTTATATTATGCCAACCACATGCTCACTATAGCATCATAATTTTTAAAACATGCCAGGTGACATAGCTATAGTACTAGGATCATTTTTTGTATCAGTAAGATGTGGAGAAAGCACATTTGATCTATTTTTATTTAAGTGTCAAATTTTGAGTATCTAGTAACATTTTAAACATTAGAAGAATTATTAGATATAAAAATTACTAATTTGTATGTAAACTAAATGGTTTACAAAGTGTGTGAATAGTAATCATCAAGTTTCATTT
Source organism: Petromus typicus (assembly GCA_004026965.1). Lineage (NCBI taxonomy): Eukaryota > Metazoa > Chordata > Mammalia > Rodentia > Petromuridae > Petromus > Petromus typicus. The sequence continues at coordinate 20,697 of PVIR01006689.1, read as the reverse complement.
TAAAGTGTCAACATAGTACATATCCATAGATGTATTTAAGTACTGTATTACTTATTTTATCATTCTTCGTCATATTTATCAAATAATGGAACATTAACAATAAAAACAAAATTACGTAGTGCCTAGTATGTGCCAGGAATTATTTGAATAATTTTGTGCATATTAAGGGAGCCATCTCAGAATGACACTGTGAGGTAGGTACCATTATGCATATTAAAGTAAAATGGACACCAGAGACCAATGATGCCGAATTTGATTCCCAGCTCCATTTTTGAGTGACACTGGGCAAATTCCTTACCATTTTGAACCCTACTTCCCTTTTAATCTGTACAGTGATATAACACTTCATGAATTATTGTGGAAAATAAACAATGGGTCTAGAGTCAGCCACCTGGCATGTCACCAACTCTCAAGAAATTTAGCTATCCTTCCTATTTCAGTGAGCTACTCAAAAGAATATTAGTCCTGGCATATGAGCTGGTATATTTACCTTTGCTTATGTGAAAAGCACTAGTATGATTTGAATAATTTCTTGGTGACAGTAAAATCACTTTGAAGAAAAAGTCATTTGATCTCTTGGACAGTTCCCCGTCAGATGCTTGAGAATAATGGATCAGTCCCAGCTGACGGGAAGTTTGTCTCTTAGTGTGAAGATAACCCTGGTGATTGTGAAGAGAGTTAGATGATACTTTCTTTGGTCATCTTTGCAGGCAGAGTTATTTGCTGTTTTCATGGCTGCTTTCAGTTCAGTTTGTCCACCCTATTGCTAATAAATTAGACACCCATGGCTTAAAAAATCCTTTTTGTGGGCTGGAGAGTTAGCTCAGTGGTTCCAGTGCCTGTCTTGCAAGGGCCCGGGTTCGATTCCCCGGTAACCACATACCATATACTGGGTGTGGAGACCCACACCCAGCAGCAACCAGTACCACATACCACAGTGCCGGGTGTGGTGGCTCAAGCCTGTAATCCCAGCACTCGGGAGGCAGAGGCAGGAGGATTGCTGAGATGTGAGTTTGAGGCTGAGCTCAGGGCCAGCCTGAACCACAAAGTGAGACCCTGTCTCAAAAACCTAGAAAAAAAAAATCCTTTTTGTTTCCTAATACTGTATAATCAATGTTTTGTTATTTTAAGTTATTGGTGAGAAATTAGAAAAACTTGTATTTCTGGCTTTTGTTATAATTAAGAATAAATATGCTGTTACCCCGTAGTGCTGAGTTCCCATTCCTTTGGTTAATGAAAAGCAAGTTGTTATTGAGAATGATGGAGTCGATGATTGATGGTGGTGGTTGCGAAATGATACGGAAAATGACAAGGAAATACAGTGTGTTTATCCCTAAAGCCTAAACGTGTACTCTGGACTTCTCAGTCCATTGTTATGCTTTCTTTTGCATTTAATAATGAGGTTCAGCATTGTAATAGAGGATGTGGAATAGATTTGTTTGCTGTGGGCAACTGATGTTACTTTCTTGATGGAGTTAAGCTATGATTCTTCAGTTTTACTCTAGTTCCATAAGGCAACTGTATCAAATGAGAGGAGTTTTTCTGTCATTTAAAAAAATGAACTGTGCCTGCCTTGCAAGCACAATCCCTGGTACCACAAAAATCAAAATAAAACAAAAAACCATGAAAAAAATAAAAATAACTCTTGCTACCTGAGCATATTGTGCACGTCTGTAATCCTAGCACTGTGGTGATCCCAAGATCCAATTCAGCCCCGGCAGGTTAGTGAGACGCTGTGAAAAACAGGAAAATAAAAAAAGAAGGCTTGGAATGTAGCTAAGTTGGAAAACCCTGGGTTCAATCCTCAGCGCTCTAAAAAGAATTGTCAAAATAATAAAGTAAGACCTCGTACATCTTTATTGGTGTAATTTATTCACTGTTATCTGGTGAGAATCCAGCTTTGCTTCTCTGTTTGTTTACGTCCTTTTTGATTTTTTTTTTTTATCATCAACAGGAGCACACTTTCTAGGGCAGTGGTAGATTTCTCACCTCCGATGGCATGAAATCATCCCATCTGTGTCCCTCAGGACCCCAGGCAGCACCCTCGAGCCAGGCTTTATTTGCTCAGTGACCTCTTAGCTCTCTCTGTCCTGGTGTGGCTAACTGACGTTTATTTTGACTTTGATATCTGAACTGCAGAGCCTACCAGTGGGATTCTTGCTGGGAGACGTGCCAGGCCAGTTCTGGCAGACGGTGTTGGAAGGCATCAAGTTCAGACAGAAACCCTGCGAGCTGCCTGAATCTTTGAAGCAACCTCATGTAGACATGCACTAGACATGAGTAACATGTTTTATTTTAGGAAAGTGGGACCGAAGAAGTGTAGGTATTCAGTACATTTCAAAGAGAAAGAATGAGCATTTTTCTCCCTCGTACCCCTGAGATGGCCGGCAGTGCCCCTCCAGCACGGGCAATCCTTCGGCCTCTCAGACTTGATGGGCTCCAGATGGAATCCCAGTGTGACCTCACTGGCCATCACCGGTCTGCCCTTGACCTGGTGTGCTTCTCTAGCCTTGTGTTCGCCACGAAGAATGTGTGGAATCATGAAGCTATCAATCAAGTCCACAGGCTGGAAAACCCTTCAGATATTAACTTCAAAGACCAGATCATAATTTGCAAAACTCAAAGTAAACAGGAAGGGGGTTGAATATAAGCTCCTAGCAATTAGTAGCAGTTAGGCACTAATTAGGTTCTCTTGGTTGGGTAGCTGCTGCAACCCAGTAGTTCTAATTCTGTCTCTTTCAAATGTATGCAGAATCCTCAGACTAATTTTTCTTAGTGAAACTAAACCAGAATTTGCAGACACACCTATAGTAAAGATGTATTATCAGTATATCTAGATCTAAGTGGCTAACAGAATTCCTCACTTCCGTTCATATTTAAAATTTGATTAAGTGTAAGACAGCATGTCTGTTTGGCTCATCGGTGAATCCTTCCATTTAGCACAGGGCCTGGCACATAATTTTCATACAGAAGGCAGATGGTATTGGATGAATTTATTTATTTCTGTTAATACTCTTGGAATCCACCTCAGGTAGTATGAAAATGAACTTATTTTTTATTTATTTTATCAAGTGAAGAATGTCTATATGAAGAGAATTATTTAATATTTTTAGCTGTTTCTTCCTTGAAAATTCTTACTCCCTATTGAGCTAAATGTCAAACAGGCAATTCAAGGAAAAAATATATCAGGGAAAAAACTATACCAGCGCTGCATGTTTCAGAGAATGGTAGTTTTATTTTTGACAATAAGTTCTTTAATTTTTCCCATTTAAAATTTTTATTTTTTGGCCATAGAAGTGGAATGTAATAGAAAGCTTGAATAATTGACAATTCTCACTGAATTGCGCCCCCTGGTTCCACAGACAGGAGTCAAGTTATCCAGACAGAAGGGCCTTGTGAGGCATTGGTAGACCATGCAGAGCCAAGTTTCTGTATTGAAATAACTTGCCCTCCATGAATAGTTTTTAAAGGTCTTTTCTATCTAAGGTACTGTAGGATATGCAAAGGATATTAAATACTTAGAAGATAACAGAATATGGAATAGTAGGAAAAATTGGTTTCTGACCTAACAGAGTTATCATTTAATGGAAACAAAGAGATTCTATCAAACAAATCAGGCAGATGGTTAGAAATAGCTATGGCTCTGAAATAGCACTGTCTAAAACGACCAAAGTACCTAAGTAGACCTTGGCTAGAAACTGGCTTAGATGGAAATTTCAAATTAGCAGACAGAAACTAGAAGTCAGCTGATGACAATAAAATAGCAGCGGGCCTGATTGGATGGTAATCAATGGAGATACAAAATAAAGGATCACGTTCATTTTATTTTCAAAGAAAGCTTATTTCCTGTTTTCATTATCATTGGTTTCCACTGCCCCCTCCCTCACTAATGGTGCCAGACCAGTGATGAAGACTTTCTACAGAGAGGCTAATAATGGGATGTAGTAAGAAGCCTATAGGTCTGGTCGTAGATAAATCTCCCAACATTAAGATCTATGGGCATTTCCCTTCTTGTGCTTCTTTTTTTTTTTGGAGACAGGGTCTCACTTTGTGGTTCAGGCTGGCCCTGAGCTCAGCCTCCAACTCACATCACAATCCTCCTGCCTCTGCCTCCCGAGTGCTAGGATTACAGGCGTGAGCCACCACGCCCGGCACTGTGGTATGTGGTACTGGTTGCTGCTGGGTGTGGGTCTCCACACCCAGTATTGTTATGTGGTTACCGGGGAATCGAACCCGGGTCCTTGCGCCTGCGAGACAGGCGCCGGAACCACTGAGCTAACTCCCCGGCCCCTGTGCTTCTTTTTTTTACAGAACCACCCAAAGTCACCGTGATGCCCAAGAATCAGTCTTTCATGGGAGGGTCTGAGGTCTCCATCATGTGTTCTGCAACGGGTTATCCCAAACCAGAGATTGCCTGGACTGCTAACGATATGTTTATTATGGGGTCACACAGGTACTGGGTTTGTATCATCTTCTTTGTTTTTAACTGAATCAGAAAAGTTGGTGAAATTTTTGGGTCAACTGAATTTGACCAAATCTTTGATATTAAAAGAAGCTTGATGAAAATCCACAGTTTTACATTTTCTAAGTAGACTACAAATTGTCAAAAAGTAATAAAGGGATGACTTTACCCAAGTTTTAAATTCAGTAGCTAAGACCACATGTTTTCCAATATTTTGAGTTGTAGAAATAACACTGTAATGCTTGGTCTATCCTGAGGAATTAAATGAGAATAATAAGCTCTCTGTGTGGGGGGATATATCATACTAACTAATCTTTAACGGCATTGTCTGAGATTTAATAGGGAGGAAGAGGAAAGGAAGTGGGAAGGGGGTGAAAGAACAAAAAAGCCCCAGTTACAGTGAGTGGAGACATTCACAGCAACTACTTCCACTACTGTATTGAGAAGCAGTTTATTCTACTGAATATTTCTTAAACACATTGCATCCTTTCATGCCCAGAGAGAATAATAAACATTGGAACATAAACAACCAGTTTTCCAGCCATCAGGCTTTGATTATGCTGGCTTTGGCATAATGAAGAAGACTTAGGTATGATCCAGCAATTGGCCTGATTTTATTCCTGAACTCACCCCAGACTGCTGTGTGACAGAAGGGACCAAGAGTGTCCTAAGTATCTCTTAAAAGTTTCACTTTGAGAATCCCCTTACCATAGCTGACCAAGGGGCAGGGTTACCTAGAGGCAAAGTTTAGTATTTCCATGTAGTAACTGACTCTGGGCACATTAATGTGATCTCTGTGTTCATTTTTGAAGTAGAGATACTGATATTATCTAACTCATTAGGTCTAAGGAAGATTGAAAATGTGAATATATCCAAAGATCCTATGGTAATTAATCCCTGGTGTGTGGCCAGTACTGGGTACATGACTCTCTGTCCTTTATTATTACATCTCTGCTTATAAAGTGACAATGTTAATTGTTTTTGTAATCAGTGACAAAAACATGACTAATACATTTGCAAATATGAAAGGAAGTTGCTATAGTATTTTGATACCCTATTACTGTATTTTAAATTTTGTTTTCTTTAATTTTTTATCCCCAGGTATAGGATGACATCAGAAGGTACCTTATTTATTAAAAATGCAGTTCGCAAAGATGCGGGGACCTATGGTTGCTTGGCAAGTAATTCAGCCGGAACAGATAAACAGACCTCTATTCTCAGATACATTGGCAAGTACAGTTTACAAGGCAATTCCAAGAAATACAAAAAAGTAACTTTCTAAAAATTAATACTAGAGATAAATTATAGCTTATGTAATTTATTATTCAGCTCACATATTGACTAAAGCCAATATTCTAATAATTTAAATTAAAATTTGGAAGAGTAAATAGCTTCTTTAGTTAACAGAAAGTAAGGAAGCTTCCAGATTATGAAAGAGTTCCAGATTGTCCACAGAATTCTGTGCTTCATCTGTTGTTAATTATATTTCACTTTCAAGTTAATTAAATTCTGTATTCTTTCTACCTGGCCTCAACTCTTATATTTTATACTTCTACTTACAACTATATAACAAGTTGTTTTTATTTTTCTATAATTTTACCCTACCAGATTTAAACATTAACTGGAGATAAACTTTATTATTTGATAGAATATTTCTACTCACCTGGTCTTCCAAAATTAAACACAGGATAAAAGCATCACATGCTCACTGTGAGGTTGTAAACCATAAAATGATCAACGGCAAACCGCCCTCCCTTCTCCCTTTTACTTGACTGCATGAATAGTGAGATAGTAAAACTGGTACACACAGGAAGGGATGCAAAAGCCCAGCAGTGAAAGTAGAGCCTTGTCCTTGGCATGTATAGGTGAAAAAGGGAACAAGAGTGTCGTAGGTATGGAAGCTGAGGGCCTGGACAGAAGTGATTTCATTGATGGAAACGAGGAAGTTTCTAAGGCAGAATGGGCTCAAGCTTAGAAGCAAATGAATTTAAAATGTTCTCTGACCTGAGGTAGAGAGGGAACAAACACGTAAGTCTGGAATGTAGAATAAGTTGGAACAGAATTCTGTGTTGTTGAAAAAATTTGCTTCGTTTACATAAAAAACAAAATAGCCATACATTTATTTAATATATTAAGTATACATTTATAAACTCTATACTAAATATACAAAACACTATGCTAGAGGCTATAGATAAAAATTTTTTTAAAATGCTTGTCACAGTACTCTATAATGGGGAATGGAAACATAAAGAAAAATAACAAGACAGCCAAAGAAGTATAGGCAGGAAGTTGGTAGGGGGGAAATTAGATTTAACTGTGGAACTTACGAAGGTTTCTCAAAAGATAATTTAAGCTGTCGTAGAAACAGTGAGAGAGATTTGAAATATTGTGACAAAGGGCATTTTAGGAACAGGAAACGAAGTAAAGTCAGGAAGATAAAAGAATGAAGCGTGTTGTGTTGGAGTTACCAGGGTAGATCTCTATCTCGTGGTAAGCAAAGAAGTATGTTGGAGGGTAAGGTTAAAAAGAAAGCTGTGTACTGGTGTGTCATTTTTGAAGGCCAAGTTGTGGAAATATGAAATGAGTGTGAATCACTGCAAACTTTCTAGGAGAGGAAGAAAATGATCTTTGAGAAGTTAACTCTAAGCTTTGTTTGAAACTGTCTCAGTTGAAGGTAGGAAGTCTCTGTTTGTTAGGGTTAAAAAGATATGTCAGTAAAGTAATGCTCTAAAGAAGTGAATAGAATGTATTCTACTTGAAACCTAAGGAAATAAATGTATATTGTATTGAAAAACATCTCTATTTAGCAACACAAGTAAAAAAGTAGAGTTAGAAGCAAGTATTAGTCTTGCCCTGCAAAAGATCTTTGCAGATTGACGTGAATATCTTTACAATCACAAAGCTCTCTTTTCAGTCTATTTATAATTATTTCCCTATGCTCTGTTCCTTTCCTAGATTTTCCTTTCACTACATCTTTTTCATAGTTACCATTCAATTAATTTCCTACATTGTTAGCACTTTGTTTTATAATAATCATTCTGTCTTAGTTATGCTTATGTAATTTTAGGCTAATATCTGGGTTTTTTTTGCCTTAAGTGATTTTTTGAATCGTGTACATTTGTATACAAATACATTTTAAGAGCTCCTTTCTTTTATAAACACTGACATAGCCACACATATAAACACTGCGATTTTTTAAATTGGTTCATTTTGAAAACGTAATCAAAGTCCATGTGCTGAAAGTACTAGAGGCTGACTACTTGCATACTTGCTTTTTCAGAAGCCCCCAAGCTGATTGTAGTTCAGAGTGAGCTGTTGGTTGCCCTTGGGGATACGACAGTTATGGAATGCAAAACCTCTGGTGTTCCTCCGCCTCACATCAAATGGTTCAAAGGTACATTTCTTAAATATGTCTATATCTGGCTCGTTTTGCTTTGTTTTCTTTTTTTAAAAAAATAATTTTGTTAAAAATTTGTTTTGGTGTGTGACTTAGCAGCCCCATAAAATGTGTTTATGGTCTCACTGGAGACAATAGTTCAAAATTCTGAACTCTCAATTTCAAGATTTGACATCTGGTATGGATTACAGGACGTGAAAATCAAAGCAGGAAAAGTCTGCCTTTGCTAATCCAGCTGAACATTCTCTTTGTTAGTTTAGGATTGTTTCCTGTAGAAAATTGTCCAAGAATACTCAGTTAATGTTTAAAATAGTTTCACTGATTTTGGTTCAGTTTTCATAGAGATGAAAAGCTCCCATTATTAAAGTTTTCTAGATTCTGGAGGGTACTTTCTGCAAAATGTTCAGCTGAAGACACACAATGAAAAGAACATTGAAATTTGTACTAAATATAGAAGTGTACCAGCTTGTACTAAATATAGAAGTAGTATATAGTATGAAGAAATATCTACCTATATCTACAATATAAGATTAGACCCATGCAATTTAATACTAAAATAACACTAATATTCCACTTGGCCGTAGTGCAAAATTTGTTGAATACTAATCTAGTTTCAGATGTTGACAGTAGTTATCTGTGCAAAATCCTGTTTGTGTCTCAGTTCTTCCACTTTATGAAAAAAAAAAAAAGTAAAAAAAAAAATCTCCCAAACATCCTAACAAGGATGTTGCTAGGATTATCAAGATGCTGTTTGTAAAATTTTTTAATCTTCAGATGCAAAATTCTAAATAGTACAAAGAACCATTGTTGTGATTCTGTTTACTAAATCATAGATGTTCCCATAGCAACAGTTTGATGTCATAATAACAAAACTGTGAATTCACCTTGGGTTCAAATCTTGGGGAATGTGAAGTGAAAGAGAGGTTTTATGTGGAAAACAAATATTTAAATACTATAAATCAAAAGTAGGGAGAGACACTAAATAATGTTATTTGCATGGTTTTCTATGTTAAATTTTTTTTTAGTTTCCTTATTTTCCTTGATAAGAAAGCCCTTTTATATATGCACCCAGGTCAGATTTTTGTCTATCAACATGAACTAATTTTTGCTTATTTAAAGTATTTAAATATTTCAATTACCAATAAAATAGATATTAATTTGAAATCCACATTACAATTAAGTAGATTTAGAAAATATTATATGGTTTATTTCTTAAATTCATTCATATTTTTTGGTGAAATAAAATTTAAAAAATAATGAAAATGTGCTAATTTCTCATCTCTTTTAAGATATAAAGTCTTTCATTCTCTTACACTGGAGTTGTTTCTTGAAAAAGTCTTGGATCATACAAGTCTTGGTCCCACATATAACTTGGTATCTAAGGGAGGAGATGGGGAACCATAAAGTCCCCACATACAAGAATCTAGAATTCACTGCTATTAATATCCTTTCTCAGCTGTAGAATCATAGATTGCAGTTCAGTGGCTCCTGTAAAGAGCATAACATTTTCCTATCCATATTATGAACCAGCAGAGATTGAATATGAGCATTAAATACTGACTAACCACATTGGAAGACATGTTCCCAATATTTGTCAACTATAGTCCCAGCTTCTCTGAATCCCAATGTCAGACCCACCTGTCCTTCCACTGATAGGCATACAGTGTATTTAATGAGAATTATCACCATCAAGAAAAACAAAAAACTATATGACAAACTTCCAAGATCAAAATGGCTTCAAAAAGAAGTGGAGGGCAGGTAGACCTTTTTATCCTACCTTACTGGGACAAGACACAAGGAGATTAAGAAAATCTTATCTCATAGAGACCATGCAGTGAAGAATTCCTGCTTTAACCTTAAAAATAACACTTTCTTAGGTTTTTCTTTAGCTAATGCTGACTAAAAAGTGTTCAAAAGAAATAAAAACAGTATCCTATTCAAACTATTAGAAACAATTATAGAAGTACAAGTCCTTTCAATTTTTAAGACATTTGAAATTTCTTTCATCTTTACAAATGAGCGAAATAAAGTGGATTTAAGGAGAATTGGGGATACTGTTCAAAGATAATTCAAAGGACATTTGTGATAAAATATTAAGAAAATTAAATTTCTTTATTTTGATTAGTAGTTCTTAAAATATGGTTTGAAATCCCTGGGTTTTTTCCTCACTACAGATCCAGGAGATCAAAACTAGTTTCTTAATAACATAAGGTGTAGTTTGCTGTTTTCACTCTCATTGCCTCCGTGGTGCACAGTCTGTGTGATGTGTGATAATCAAAAGAATGTGGAAGCAAATATGTGCCTTCAGCTGCCTTTTGTTAAACAAGACACTAGACATTGTATAAATTTGCAAAAATGCAAACAGTGCCACTCTTCTTATTGTATTTCTCATATGGAAAAATGCTATTTTTCATAAAATAGATTTATTATGTTAACATATCACCAGTTTACTGTAAATTAATGCACAGGTTTTTTAATTTTTCAATTTATTTTTAAAACACTAAAAACAAATAAAGTTCCCATAGAAATTCCTGGGGGTCCCCAGTAACTTGTAAAAGTGCATTTAAGAGGTCTTCAGATAAACAATTTTGGTAAATAATTATCAACTCTTTGACAGGCTGCTATGCAAAGGGTGATGATCTCCTTGTTAACCTTCGTATCTGCAAAGGCCAGGATCAAATTTAAGTTAGAGCTAGAGGAACTTTCTCAGTCATCATGAGTGTTAAACCCTATCATAGATTGCTAGGAGAATTTATGTATTTTACTATGTATCATGTCTTGTTTTCAAAAAAGGCTCTTAGCAAAAGGTCTTTACTTCACTCTCCAACAATATGTTTTGTCTTCAAGATATAAAAGAGAAGTAAATTTCAAAAATATATATACATTTTAGTCCAAACATTATAATATTTAATGAATAACAAGGTCACGTTGCCTCCTTTCTCGGTGGGAAGAAAGTTTGTCAACATCATCTGCTTTGGTTTATGAAAATTTCCCAGAGGCACAAGACAGCAGTTTTAGTTGCTTCTCTTGTTCTCAAGTGGTACGTAGTAACAAGTTTTAAAAGATGATTGGGAGTTTTTTCATTTTGGAGTGCTGGAAAATTCCTAGTTTTAGGCACTGATAGTTGGGTACTAGTGCAATATTTTTTATATTTAAGTTTAAATTTGGAGCTCTTTTTGACTTCTTCTCTTTAGATAATTATATAAACAAAAAGATTTGTCTGTTGCTCTGAGTGGTTTATTGGTGCTGTTTACAGTGTCTTAGGTAGATGTTTTTGTCTACTGCAGGCCCAGAGAGTTACTATTCAGGTCTTGTGATGTAGGGGACATGGCTGCCAGATGACACTTTGGAGAGAGTACCTTCACATGCTCAACTCCTGGGAATGCTGTGGGCTTCTAACTTCCCACAAGTTATTAGGATTGTCACACATTTTATATCATCCTTAAAAGACAAAAAAGGACACTGATCAGCACTATGTGCTTTTCTTGATGCTAGTCGTCCTGGTCAATTCCATTCTTTGGACAGTGTCGCCTGGAAGAAGGGAACTATAAGGATAAGGATAGCCTAAATCACAGCTTTTTCAAACTGTTGTATGCCTTCAAATAGAACAGGGCATGTGGGAAATGCTGAGGAATGCACAGCATGTGCAAGTGACCCCGACACACCACTAGTTTTTCTTGGTTCCCACTTCCCACACATTTCAGCTGAACTCAGCATGCCATTCTTTCTTCTAACCCCTCATTCCCTGCCTGCTTTGTCCTAATGCCCCATAACTGAAATTTCAGAAGTTCTGACGAACAGTATAGATTTTAGTTGAGGTAGTCTTGGAGATTTATATAGCAAGAGCCCTCTGGCCTTTCTTCAGAAGTTTCTCATCCATGCTTTCTCATTTCTCAACAACTTTTTCCAAGCTTCTCCACCCACCTGTGTGGTCCTTTCTCCCCAGACATCCTTAGAATATTTTCTGCAAGCTTATACCTCACAAGACAAAATTTAATTGGTAGTCTTCAGCAAACCAAAAACCTGATCATTAGATAAATTATGAAAACCTGTACTTTTGCAAGAATTTCCTGGGTAACCAAAATACATCCTGACAAAAAGCCAGTAGAAATATCTTTTCAACCCTCATCTTTTTGTTTGCTTCTGACCTGACACAAGCCAACATCATAGCTGCCAGCCTTTCCTGGTCCCCCAGTGTAGCTTCAAAGACCTCATCCTTATTTAGGTACACATCTGGATGTAAGTAGGAGATACTTCTGAACCATTCATGCTAGGCCAAAGTTAAAACTATAGAAAGTGCCTATACCAGGGAATACAGTTGTATTTAAATCTTAGCAATCAGTTGGTTAAAATTTCTGAAACCAATAGCTGAGGAAATTACGTAAATAATTTAGTATTTAATGCTCTCCACTTTGTTCTGAATTAGGGGATCTTGAGCTGAGGCCTTCAACATTCCTCATAATTAACCCCCTCTCGGGACTTCTGAAGATTCAAGAAACTCAAGAGCTGGACGCTGGTGATTATACATGTGTAGCCATCAATGATGCTGGTAGAGCAACTGGCAAGATAACCCTGGATGTTGGCTGTAAGCATCCTGGTCTGATAGACTGATTTATTTTGAAATGAGTGTGTTATTTTTCCATGAGTCATAACTGTCACACAATTTGCTAGAAACATTTGTCAAGACAGCTAAATTAACTTGAACATTTCAGATAATTAATACAATAATGGATGATTTCAATGGACATGCACTGTGCCAATAACTTTTTATGTATAATCTCACTGAACCCACTTAACAACCCCAAGAAGAAGATGTTATCATGAGGTGTACAAAGCAGGCAAGGAAACAGGTTCATAAAAGTCAGGCACTTTGATTAGGATAACAGAGCTGGGTGGGAACAATGTTAGGGTGTTTGAACTCAAGTTGTCCGACTTTAGAGACCACAGACTTCATCAGTGTATCATTATATATTGCCATTTTCCTATCAGGAATCATCCATCCTGCTACCACGTTCCTAACTAGTAACATCTGAAGGCCAGAAATTAAACATTGGCCCTAGACCATAAATTAAAGATGTTGATGACAGCAAAGGTAACAGATGGTGCTTTTACTTTATTTTTTTAAATTCTCGAGTAATTACTCTCCAGTGTATAAAATCAAGTACTGAGTACAAATAAACGTCAGTCACTATGTGCGGGATACAGTGTGTGCATGACAACTGTATTTGGGTTAGTCAAGAATTTTAGTTCTCCTCCTTCTTTGTCTTACTATTGCACGGCTCTAAAAAATTTCTAAACAGTGTGGTAAAATCTGAAATAAAACAGAGCTTGTTTTGCATGGAAAAGAACCTGGCAGCGTCATTTAACAGATAATTAAACATTTTGCCTCTCTGAAAACTTGCAACATATGATGTTTCATTAAATTGCATTTTAATTTATGTAGAATAGGTATGATGGTTTTTATGCCAAAACTTTTTAAATCAAAAGTTAGGGAAATACATTTAAAAGCATTTTAGTTCTATTTTCTTAAGTCTTTAAATGAAAATTATGGCCCTGTTTCCTTCGTATTTTGTTTTAGGTAAACTAGACATTTTCCTCCTATCTGTGAAATTTTCTTGCCCCCAGGCTGTCTAATGAGTAATTTTCATTCTTGGACATTATACTGTTTAGGCAGAATCAGCAGTGCTGGAAATGACCACAAAGACCACTATCAAATCTGTCCAGGGCACTATCAGATGTGTTTGAACCATAACTAAATTCTGCTTTTTAAGAAAAATACCTAGGAAATAAGATTGGGGTCTCTTGGTAGAGACTACCTCTGAGTCTACCAGGATTGTGTAAAACATACTAACAGTTTTAGAAAAGTAAGGCCCAAATAAGGAGGACTGCTGGGTAAAGAATCTAGTTTCTGAGAAGCATACTGATCATCAGCATTTCTATTCTTATTCGTATTTTCTGGTGCTGCTTCTTTCTCCTTCCTGCATGGATAGATCTTATTTACCTAGTATTCTCTTGGTGAGTTTTAGCTCTACAAGAATAGAGCAACAGCCTTAATAATTCCCAGTAAAAGGACAATGACACCCTTACATCCTTCAAAGTTTGAATAAATGCTAAAAATCTTACACATGTATTGTGGGTGCCCATTCACTACCTTCATGATTGTTGTAGCTGCTGGACTCAGCAGCATCTCTTTGCGTAGGGTGGTTTGTCATGTAAGAGTCAAAGCTCTTCATTCCGGGTGCCTGGCATTGGATTGGGAAGCATCCCTACAAATATTTCATATTTATACTTTTTTCCATAGCTGAACTAAGCTTCATCAGGATCCTCACTTTCCATGACCCTTTCTAAAACAACAGCTTTCCCAACTTTCATTTCAATAAATATTCTGAAAGAACTATTAATGTAAATTTAATTATTTGCTTACTTTGACCCTAGCTATTGTGAACAGTTACCAAAAAACCTAGCATTCAATTCAGCCCATTTAGGTTTCTGTTATGTCTTAACTATATTTTTGTTCACTATTAGATCCTTCCTAGTGTAACTTACAACGGTGGATTAGAACTGGTGTGTTCACATGAAACTGTTGTTTCCTGTTATACTAGATAAAGAGTATAAATGCCAAGAACCATGTAAATCACAGTAGTAGTAGTTGATTGTAATACTTGTAGTATCGATTGTTGTTTTCACTGTTTAGATTAAGGGCAAACACACCACCAATCAAAACTATAGAGAAACTGGGAAGAGAATGATCTGTTTTTTCTTTCCTTATTTGTAAGAAAAAATGGTAATATTTCCTGCTTCATAAGGGCATTGCGAAGATGAAATGAGACATCACCAGTGTATATTCAACATGTCAACTGTTACCTATGAAGTTGCTTAATGCAGTGAATGTCAAGTAGATAAATATTAGCCTCAGAAATAAAGTGGTCACCTTTGTTCTATGAGTTTTAAAAATAATCCGGGAATGCTAGTAATGGCATAGATTTTAAGGTGAAATACTGGGCTTTTAATATGAAAGTCACTATTTCAAACTACTGTTTAGAAGAGCTTGAGACAACTAAGTTAAGTACTGAGCTAAGTAGTACAAAATATTTGAGTTCCAGAACTGTTGGCATTAGTTTTAGTAGCTCATGACTTAAGAAAAAAACATGCTTTCATCTATATCATGTAGTTATTTGGGCTTTCACATTGTTTTCATGAGCCTGTTACTTCACATGAACGAAAGTGATCAAAAATTGTGAAAGGTTGTTTAATATTATTTTTGATTTCTAGCTTCTTGTTGTGAGTTTCCTCTTGCTTATTTCTCCTGATCGTGGCTTATATCATGGACATTTCAGGTCAACAGGGAAAGTTACCAATGCTTCTTCTCCTTTGTAAAAAGGGGTAGTGAATTGTGAAGTCATTTGGAAGCAAAGAGGATTGGCTACATCAAACAAAAATTTGGCCTGGCAGTACTTTTATTTCTAGAATTCCACACCACACAGGGTTTGAGTCTCAAGCTGTGGTTTTGTGTTTTGTGGTTTGCTAGAACCAAAATAATGTGTCTAGTTATTTTAGGAAAAAATCTCTGGCTGACATAATTCAAGAGTTGCTATGCAGGGAATATATTTTTAATTGTTTCCTAGGGAATTAGAATGATTCTTTAAGGAATACTTTCTAGAGTAAGGTAGACATTCTGTTTTTAATTTTTATATTTTCAAAATAATACATGAATTTAACCATATCTCTCTGTAACGTAAAGCTAAAACATGGCATTGGCCCTCAAAGTCTTGGTATACAAATGCTTAGAGGGTCAAACATTACTCTAGAAGACCACCTTAAAAAGCTGAATGTAAAATTAACCACCGATACATTAAACTCCAGAAGTAAGATTTAATAAATTCTACAAGAGTTAGCACTTGAATGTACTAAACGGTTAATAAAGATTATATCTTTTAACATGAAATGGAAAGTACTGTTCCCTTTGGTTCATGGGGAAATTTGAACAGAGGTAAACTCATTTTCCCAACCCTGTAGACAAAGCAGTAGGGGAGCCATTATTTGAAACCACCCAAGGGCTCTTCACCTCTCCAAACAACACAGCCTCCTCTGGGCAGGCACCGTCTACCACATGCCACCGCTCTCATCTTCCCCTCACTTTAATCTGTTTACCACTCACCCTGTGTAACTCACTTGGAGGCTGTGTTGACCACCCTCAGGGGCAGGAAGTATCTAAGAGGTTTCTTGGCTAATGCACGAATCGCTTCATTTTTTTTTTTTTTTTTAAATTTGCTTGTCATTTATGCGGTCTTTGGCTGCTTACATAGAGTCTGGTATTCTCATTTCTCTTGTTTTCTGATTTGAGTGCGTGCATTCCCTGACTGAGCTGTCTTACAATGATGGCTTCTCCCGTCCTGACTCAATTTTGGTGGTACAACATGAGTTGTGCTCATCCCTTCTTATTCCAGATTTTTTTCTCTTGTTTCTGATCGTTCCAGTTTGTCTCCATTTTCACTGCGGCCAGTGTTTTAATATGTTGGTAAATTGGCCTTTCTCCTGAGAATTTGGTTGATTCCAGACCTCTTCACATCTTTTTTTTTTTTTTTTTGCTATTTTAGAATTTGTTTTGTGTGGATCACTGTGATATCCTCTCAAACTCCCTGTGAAACGCATCTTGAGACTTTCAGACTTAATGTCTATTTTTCAGCAAAGCTATTCGCTTTGGATAAGTGAGAGACTTAGAAGAATCAAGCCATGAGCTGTTATGAACAAATTATTTAAAACACATTTTGCTTCATAAACTGTTTTGCAGTATTGAGACCACAGTAGATAGACACTGGACCTCTGAGCTTTGGCCTCAGCCCCTTTTTTTATTCTGTGTCAAGGCAGACTTTTGATAAGAATGCTCAAGCTGCCCTTGAATTTTGGACCTTTCTGTCTCTACCTCCTCTGTAGACAAAATTACAGGCATGCGTCTCTACACTTGAATTTACTTACTATTTTTTAGTTGATTTTCTTGGTACATTTTATATACACATTATGATCACATTCGACATTGGGAATTTGTACCTGTACATGATACATCTTCTGATTTTTCCCATTCCCCTGTCCTCCCTACAATCCTTTCCCCTGTATACATTCATATATGTATGGATTAAGGAGAATCTAAACACAAATAGCCCTCCTTTGTGAAGCATTTTATTTGATTATGGTATTTTAGATAGTTTATTTTTGCATAGGTTCATTAAAGAGGGCTTCTGAAGTCACCATGTTTCCTTCAGAAATAAAAGTTGAAATGTATTGGAGTTGAGATTGTCGTCACTAGGTAAGGGCACAATCACAACAACACACCTGCGCCAGATTATTATGGAAGTTTTTTCATACAGAGTAAGTAATTCATTCACAAATCCCTTGTGCCACATATATTGCTCCATAGTGTGTTAGTCTCTACTAAAAGTCAAATGTCACTGGGCTGGGGAGTTAGCTCAGTGGTTCCAGCACCTGTCTTGCAAGTGCAAGGACCTGGGTTCAATTCCCCGGTAACCACATAACCACATAACTGGTGGCAACCAGTACCACATACCACAGTGCCGGGCGTGGTGGCTCACGCCTGTAATCCCAGCACTCGGGAGGCAGAGGCAGGAGGATTGTGATGTGAGTTTGAGGCTGAGCTCAGGGCCAGCCTGAACCACAAAGAATATAGTGTAATACTAGGCTGAATGGGCCAAAGCCATGAGTACAGTGGAGAGCGGGTTGTTCAAAACCTCAGAAAGGGAGGAAAGCCCAGTCACGTCTGTCTTGGGTGATGGCGAGGCATCACCGAGGCTCCTTCTGAACGATACTGAAGAGTTGTCAGGATGTCAGCCTCTGAGATCCACAGTACGCTTCACATTTGAGGGGGATGATAAGAAGATAGGTGCTGATGTGAGAAGGCTCAGTCTTGTCTAGGGAAGAAGTAGAATTGCCAGTTGCCCAGGATTAGGAAAATGAGAAATGAAGACACAGACTTACAGGTTCTTCAGCCTAGTCTACAGGTGCACTAAGTGCTTAGGAGACCTTGACAGATACAAATTCTAGAAGCCCCATGAGAAAGACAGAAATGATCTCTGCTTGCTTAACGGTGGGAATCTGAGCAGTTATTAGATCCTGTGGAGAAGTGGAAGTTGGTAAAATGGAAGAGATTGTGCTTCTGAAATTGAAACTTTTAATCTTGTCTCTGTCATTCAATGTCACATGACATTGAGCAGATCATCTCCAAGCCTTCATCAGGTGAAAAATAGTACTTACCCCATAGAAATATTTTGAAGATTGAAATAATTAGTAGAAAGCGCTGAACAAAATGCGTGGCTCGGAAAGTGATCATTAATGTTTCACCCAGGATTTAGCCCTGACTTTACTAAGGAGCCCACACTAGAGCGCCACCTCTTGGAGTCTCCCGGAAGCACTTTTCTTCCCTTGTTGCCTGCAGCGCCTTCTGCAGCTCTTCTTGCCTTGTGTGTGGACATCATAGGCACAAATTTCTGGGATGTGTTGAGAGCCTCGGCTCTTTGTCTTCGCCAGCAGCGTCTTCCTCATAGCATGTCCTGATGTTTTTCAGGGTGTGCCTCTCCCTTACTTATTTCTGTCTCTTCCTCTCAATTTCTATAGGAAACTGGGACTCCTGGTCTACAATTTTATAACATGAGTTATTTCTCATTTATGCCTGTGACATTAAGCACTTACTCCTTTTATAAAATATTATGTTCCATTAATTTATAGTGCTGATTCTGACATTTCTCTAATGCAAACATTTTGAGTTATGAAGAGCAAGAATATGACATTGAACAAGGTTATAATTCAGAAGTAAATACCGTTGGCTTGTCAGATAATCATCATTAGAGAAAAAACTCTGGTATAAATTAAGTCCATGTAAAAAAAATTCAGCCAAAGGGAGAAATTTTGGAAAGTATCAAAAATATTACATTAGAATGCCAACTTATTTATATGAAAGTTTTAAGCTCTGAGTAGCATAAAATGAACTAAAATTGAAAACAAATTCCTGAAATGAGAGGATCCTCTTACTAAGGATGATCTTAGTTTAAATTCCCATTCTTCATGTTATTTATTATTTTAAGAAAATGGTTGAGTTTTTATTCACTATTCTTGAAAAGACATCCCTGCTATTCTATATCAGAGAGGAAAACTGCAGAATAAATATATAATATTTCATGAACAATTTGATTCAGATGCAACCTATCGAGAATTTAATAATCTGTTGGTATGTAACGTGTACTTATTCTATACTGATTCCTTTTTTATTTTCAATATCTTACAGCTCCTCCAGTTTTCATACAGGAACCTGTGGATGTCTCTGTGGAAATTGGCTCCAATGTGACATTACCTTGCTATGTTCAGGGTTATCCAGATCCCAAGATCAAATGGCGAAGAGCAGACAACATGCCGATTTTCTCAAGGCCATTTTCCGTTAGTTCCATCAACCAACTAAGAACAGGAGCCCTTTTTATTTTAAGTAGGTGAAAGGAAGTATATTTAAGACACATATACACAGTCATATCTTATTAGATTCAGTTGTACTGGTTTTGGTTACAGTATTTACAAGATTACAGTCATCTTATTTAAAGTTTTCTCTTGGCTTCTCTGTTGATCAAAAGGGAAAAGGCTCATTCTTTATAAAGCTTCAGCTTCTTGACTAAATCCACACAACTTGTAATTAAGTAGTCTGGACCATGATTACTATGAATATTATTTTTAATTATAAGTGTTTTATAATATTTTTATAATATTTTATAATATTTTTGCTAAACAAATAATTATATCGGTTTGTTTTATCTACTTAATTAAAAAATTTTAATATCCAACATGTAGTACAAAGAAAAATAGAACAAAGGAATTTACATTAAAATAGTATTTGTTTCTATATAAAAAGACTCATGCATATTTATTTAGCACTGCCACGAATTTCACAGTTCAAATGCCGACTGATGTAGGAGGAAGACATTGATAACTCTCAAACTTTCCAAGTTTAGTATATGTGCTGGCAAATCGAGCATGATAATTTTCAAACTTTAAGCTAGACTGATTTTTCTAAAATTGTGAATAATTTTTGCTAAGGTTCTTTCTTCTACTTAATAAAATGAATTGGCTCATAGAGGTATGAACACAGGCCAAACTCACAGATTTCTAGTGGGACCTTCAAAATTTTTGTCGCATTAATGATAATTGTTCTTCCTGTGCATTTTCCTCATGTTTTGCCTCTACCTTTTGCCTAGGAAATGCAAATAGACTCTGCCAGTTATGAGGCCAACTAGAAATCTTCTCTACAGACTTCCGTATTGCTCCCCAGGGTGGTGCAGCTTTTTACTCTTAAAGATCTGTTGAGTGATTTTTTTTTTTTTTTTTTAAGCCACGCTTTTGCCTCTGTAACCTACTGGCTTTGGATGACCTTTGCTCTGTCCTGTCTACTTCTTCAGGTACAGCTCAGGTGCTATGAATCTTTCTATAACACTTTCCTGTGCAATCAGTTATTCTAAACTCTGCCTGCACCCCACATTGTCTGAAGCCCATACAGCATTTACTGCACTGCACTGTGATTGCTCATTTCTCCATCTCCTCTGCTAGCAGGGGAACTACTCAAAGGCAGTAGAATAATTTCCATCCACTGACATCAGACCTGTGCCCAGCACATAGTTAAGACATCACAGGTGGTACTGAGTGAATAAATGAGTTCTTCTTTTTTAGACCTATGGGCAAGTGATAAAGGAACCTATATTTGTGAAGCTGAAAACCAGTTTGGGAAGATCCAGACACAGGCAACAATAGCAGTAACAGGACTTGGTAAGATCAATGAAATCTCTAGAGG
>PVIR01006688.1:17151-65044 GCA_004026965.1 Petromus typicus | reverse complement strand
AGAAGGGTTCCTTCTTCTCCGCAGCCTCGCCAACATTTGCCGTTGGCTGAATCTGAAATGGCAGCCATTCTATGTGGAGTGAGATGAAATCTCAGTGTTGTTTTCATCTGCATCTCTCGAATGACTAATGATGTTGAGCATTTCTTCATATGCTTCTTAGCTGCTCTTACTTCTTCCTCTGAAAAATATCTGTTCATTTGGGATGCCTATATTTGAATTGGTCTTTAAATTTGGGTGGGCTGATTTTTTTGAGCTCTTTATATATTCTAGATAGTAGCCCTTTGTCTGAGGAACAGCTGGTAAAGATTTTTTCCCACATTGTCGGTTGCCTTTTTGCATTGTTGGCGGTTTCCTTTGCTATGCAGAAGCTTTTTAAAAGAATGAGGTCCCATTTGTTGATTTCTTCTGCCAATTCCTGTGCTATAGAAGTTTTATTCATGAAGTCTTTCCTTAAGCCAATGTCTTCAAGAGTTTTACCTAACCTGTTTTGTAGCAGGTTTAGAGTGTCTGTTTTAATATTTAGGTCTCTTATCCACTTTGATTTTAGCTTGGTACATGGTGAAAGAGTTAGATCTAGTTTTAGTCTTTGGCAAGTTAAAGCCCAGTTTTTCCAGCACCATTTGTTAAAGAAGCTATCTTTCCTCCATTGAGGATTTTTGGCCTCTTTGTCAAAGATGAGGTGGCTCAGTGTATCTGGAGTAGTTTCTGGATCTTTTAGTCTATTCCATTGATCCTTGGGTCTGTTACTTTGCCAGTATCAAGCAGTTTTTTATCACAGTGGCTTTATAGTATAGTTTCAGGTTCGGAGTTGTGGTACCCCCCCACCATGTCCCTGTTGCTTAGAATTGCTTTGGCTATTCTAGGTCTTTTGTGGTTCCAGAAGAAAATTTGAATTTTTTTCTCTAAATCTGTGAAATATGCTGTTGGGATTTCAATCGGGATTGCATTGAATGTGTAGAGTAGTTTTGGGAGTATAGCCATTTTGAAAATATTGGTTCTTCCTACCAAGGAGCAAGGTATGTCTTTCCATTTTTTGATATCATCTTCTATTTCCTTTTTCAGAGTGCTATAGTTTTCAGAGTAGAGGTCTTTCACCTCCTTTGTTAGATTGATTCCTAGGTATTTTATTTTTTTGGGTGCTATTGTGAAAGGGACTGACTCTCCAGTTTCTATCTCAGTGGGTCTACTGTTTGTGTATATGAAGGCTATTGATTTTTGAATGTTGACCTTGTAACCAGCTATGTGGCTAAAATTGGTGATTAGGTCCAGCAGTTTTTTAATTGAGTTTTTAGGATCCTCTAGATAGAGTATCATGTCGTCAACAAATAATGACAATTTAACTTCTTGTTTTCCTATCTTTATTCCTTTTATTTCTTTCTCTTGCCTAATTGCTATGGCTAATATTTCCAGAACTATATTGAACAGAAGTGGTGAGAGAGGACACCCTTGTCTTGTTCCTGATTTTAGTATGAAAGGTTTCAATTTTTGACCATTTAGTATGATACTGGCTGATGGTTTCTCGTAGATAGCTTTTATTAGTTTGAGATACAGACCATCTATCCCAATCTTCTGTAGGATTTTGAACATAAATGGCTGTTGTATTTTGTCAAATGCTTTTTCTGCATCAATTGAGATGACCATATGATTTTTGTCCTTAAGCCTGTTAATATAGTGTATAACACTGATTGATTTACGTATGTTGAACCATCCTTGCATCCCTGGGATGAATCCAACTTGGTCAGGGTGTATAATCTTTTTGATAATTCTCTGTATTCTGTTTGCCAGGATCTTATTGAGAATTTTTGCACCGATGTTCATTAGAGATATTGGCCTGTAGTTGTCTTTTTTGGTTGGGTCTTTCTCTGCTTTTGGAATCAGGGTAATGGTTGCTTCCAGGAATGAGTGGAGTACTGCTTCCTTTTCAATTTCATTGAAGAGTTTCAGAAGTAGAGGCACTAACTCTTCTTTAAAAGTTTTATAGAATTCAGCAGTAAAACCGTCAGGTCCAGGGCTTTTCTTTGTTGGCAAGTTGTTAATTACATTTTCTATTTTACAGATTTTTATTGGGGCATTTAACATTTCCATATCTTTTTTA
Source organism: Petromus typicus (assembly GCA_004026965.1). Taxonomy (NCBI): domain Eukaryota; kingdom Metazoa; phylum Chordata; class Mammalia; order Rodentia; family Petromuridae; genus Petromus; species Petromus typicus. The sequence continues at coordinate 62,949 of PVIR01006688.1, read as the reverse complement.
TTCAACTTTGGGAGTTCTTATGTGTCTAGAAATCTATCCATTTCTTCTACATTTTCCATTTTATTGAAGTATAAATTTTTAAAGTAGGTGTTTATGATCCTCTGGATTTCCTCCGGGTCAGTACTAATTTCTTCGTTCTCATTCCTAATAGCATAGATATGAGCTTTTACCTTCATTTGTTTAATGAGGTTGGCTAAGGGTCTATCAATTTTGTTTATCCTCTCAAAGAACCAACTTTTCGATTCATTGATTTTTTGAACCGTTCTCTTGGTTTCTATTGCACTAATTTCTGCCCTGATCCTTATAATTTCTTGCCTAGTGTGAGCTTTGGGTTTGTTTTTCTCTTCTCTTTCTAGTTGCTTGAGGTTCAGCATTAAGTTGTTTATTTGAGCTTGCTCCGTTTTCTGGATGTAGGCTTTCACTGCTATGAATTTTCCTCGTAGAACTGCTTTCATTGTGTCCCATAAATTTCTATATGTTGTACTGGGGTTATCGTTTAGTTGTAAGAACTGCTCAATTTCTTCTCTAATTTTTTCTGTGACCCATTGGTTGGTCAGCAGAGTGTTGTTCAGTTTCCATGTGTTTGTGAAGATCCTGGGCTTTCCTTTGCTGTTCAGCTCCAATTTCAGGGCACTATGGTCTGACAGTATACAAGGGATAACTTTAATCCCTTTATATTTGCTTAAACCTGTTCTATGAATGAGCTCATGGTCTATTTTGGAGAATGATCCATCAGCAGCTGAGAAGAATGTATATTCTGACTTTGTGGGGTGAAATACTCTGAAGGCATCTATTAAGTCCATTTGCTGAAGAGTCTGGTTTAGTTGCAGTATTTCCTTAGTGACTTTTTGTCCAGTCGATCTGTCTGTTTGTTACAGTGGGGTATTGAGGTCCCCTACTATTATTGTATTGGAGTTTATCTGATTTTTCAAGTCTGTTAATATTTGTTTTATATGGTTGGGTGCATTAGAATTTGGAGCACAGATATTTAAGATTGTGATTTCTGTCTCTTGGATTTTTCCCTGAACTAAAACATAGTGTACATCTTTATCTCTCTTTATCAGCTTTGGCTTGAAGTCTATTTTGTCTGCAAATAAAATTGCCATTCCTTTTTTCTTACTGTTTCCAGTTGCATGGAGTCTTGTTTTCTATCCCTTTACTTTTAGTCCATGGGTTTCTTTCTGAATTAGATGTGTTTCTTGTATGCAGCAGATTGTAGGATCTTGTTTTTTGATCCACTCTGCCAGTCTGTATCTCTTAATCGGCGCATTGAGCCCATTGACATTAATTGTTATGACTGATATGGGTAAATTTAGTGCTGCCATGTTTTCCTGTTCTTGGCTGTGTTATTCTACTTCTGTCCTTTCCCCATCAGTTTCTTTTTTGGTCCCATGGGTTGACTAAGTTAGGCCTCATGGATTTGTAACTTTCCTTATTTTTTTCCAAGATATTCTTTAAATGTTTTGGAGCACAGGTTTCATTTTGTGAAATTTTTCAGATGTTCTTTGTCATGAAAGTATCTTATTTCCCCATCAATTTTGAAGGATAGTTTTGCAGGATACATCAGTCTTGGTTGGAAGTTGTTTTCCTTTAGAGCTTGGAGACTTCACTCCAGGCTCTTCTTGCATTGAATGTTTGAGTTGAGAAGTCCGCTGTGATCCTGACAGGCTTCCCTTGGAATGTAACTGTTTTTTTTTTTTTTTCTCTGGCTGCTTTCAGTATTCAATTCTTTTTTTGGATATCTGGGACTTTTATGATGATATGCCTAGGTGTAGATTTTTTCATGTCACAGGCATGTGGCATTCTGTATGCTTCATATATTTGTATGTCCAATTCTTTCCCTTTTTCTGTGAAGTTTTCTGCCATTATCTGTGTGAATAGCTTTTTGATGTCTTTAGCATTGTCTCCTGCTTCCTCAGTGACTCCAAGCAATCTTTTGTTATTCTTCTTTGAATCATCTAGGAGCTGTTGGATTACCTTTTCATTATCGCTTGATTTTTTTCCCTAGATTATGCCTTTCCAGTTCATTGGTTGAGATCCTGTCTTCTAAGTCTGAAATTCGGTCTTCTGCCAAATTCATTCTATTGCGCAAACTTTCATTTTCTTTCTTAATTTCCTGGACTTCTGTTTGTAGGTGTTGAAAAGGTTCCATTGCTTTTTCTATCTTGGATTCTATCAACTCCATGATTTCCTCTTTAGCTTTATTAATCATCATGTTGACAGTGTCTAATATCTCTGCTTTCATCTCAGACATCAGTTCTGATTTCCGTTTTACTAGATCTGCTTTGGTTACTATTTCTGAGGGCCCTGGAGACTGGGCTTCACACTTCTCTATTTCCCTTCCCCTTGTGTTACCTTAAGGTGAGGATCTTTGTATCTGAGACTTTGAGTGTTTGCTCATCTCTGACCTGCCCTGTTTTCTGGCACTGTTTGTTGCAAGTCACTTTCCTCTTAATAATTAGGAACCTTAAAATAGCAGTGTTTCCTGCGTTATTCTTTGCAATCTGTAGTGGGACCTAAAGAAAAACCCCTAGTTCTGGCACACCATATGAGGCACTCAATCAATACAGTCAGAACACCTTCTCCTGTCTGCTTTAGAGGCAAGAAGACTGTGGCTCCTGAACTGCTACAATGGCGCTGCCTGTGGTTCCAGTGGGCCCGCCTCCTCACCAATACAGAGTCTCTGGGCTCACTTGTGCAGTTGGCCTGGAGGCCAGTAGGCTGTAGGCCCTGTGTAGCTACAATGTTAGGGGCTGTTGTTCCAACAGGCTCACCTACTCACCAATACAAGCTGACTGGATGTGCTTATGCAGTTGCTGTGGAGAAAATCAGACTCTGCCCTGTTAACCTCAGTCCCTGGGCGCTCTTTCGGCGTAGGCCTGGAAGCCAGCCAGCTCCAACCCCAGTGCAGATTCAGTGACGCAGACTCGGTGCTGCAGTCACTGTTTCCTGAGCCCCCCGCTGCTAAACTCAGTCCCTGGGTGCTCTTCCAGTGTGGGCCTGGAGGCCAGTAGGCTCTAACTCTGGCAGAGATTCGGTGATGCAGATTCGGTCCTGCAGTCTCCATTTCCCCGAGCCGCCCGCTGGTAAACTCAGTCCCTGAGCACTTTTCTGGTGTGGGCCTGGAGGCCGGTAAGCTCCAACCCCGGTGCAGATTCAGTGGCAGAGTCGCCATTTCTGAGCCACCTGCTGCTAAACTCAGTCCTTGGGCGCTCTTCCGGCGTAGGCCTGGAGGCCAGTAAGCTCTAACCCCGGCATAGATTCAGTGATGCACATTCGGTGCCACAGTCGCCGTTTCCCTGAGCCACCTCCTGCTAAACTCAGTCCCTGGGCGCTCTTCCACCGTGGGCCTGGAGGCCAGTAAGCTCCAACCCTGGCGCAGATTCGGTGGCACAATTGCCATTTCCCGAGCCACCCGCTGCTAACCTCAGTCCCTGGGAGCTCTTCCGGCGTAGGCCTGGAGCAAAATTTTATTTGATCTCTTGTAGTGCATTTCCAAGAATTACGGTAACAATATTGCTGTAAACCAAATAATGGATTTGAAAGAATTATATTCAAATATAGAAGACAGTTAAGTGATCAGTTTCAGTGAATGATTAAGGCTGTGAAACCATTTGAAATAGGATAGAAAATGAAAATCATTGGAAGGAGAGATTGTGGGGGACTTATCAGGAAGACTGCATTGGAGAGTGAAATTAGAACACAGCCTTGGTTGAAGCAAGAGGATGAGCTGTACTGTCATCTGGGAACATGTGCCATTGATGGAAGGCAAGGATGTGCCACACAGGATATTAGGGGACCGGCATTGCTCCAATGGAAGGAGATGGAGAATGAGGTTAGAGATTAGTTTGGAGAGTTTGGCAGGAAACAGAATATTGTGTGCCTCATAGTCACTGGAGGAAAAATGTATTGTGATTTTGGTTGCACTGTAATTGTGATGAGAAATGTTGAAGGACAGAGAAGAACTGTAATCTGATTTATGCTCTGTATGATTCAATATAGCTATTGCATACAGACTAGACTATGAGGCTACAGGATGGAGCATTGGGTCAGTGATTAGGATGGAAGCAAAGAGACTAGGAAATTTGCAATGGCCTGGGAAATAGTTGATGATGGTTTGGCTTTGAATGTTGAGAATATAGTACTTTGAACAAGTCGCATTCAAGTATATGTGTAAGTTACAGCAAACACAATTGGTGAAGGGTTGGTGTGAGGAGATGAGGCAAAGATGCCTCTAAAGTTTTGGGCCTGGAGGGTGGATTTGTTTGAAGTCCCTGAACTTAGACTGGGAGGCATTTGGGAAGTGTGCTTGTATGCTTTCCAAAGTGCTAGCTTTTAATTAGTAAGATATTCAGGAAAGGACCTAAGAGTGGCCACACAATGTAGTTTGTCAGAAATCCACTTTTAGTGGAGCACACAACTAGATTTTCAGTAGCAGACCTTGTTAAAAAATAAAAAAGATGAATATAAATCCAAGATACATTGTTAACAGATAAATAAGAGATTGAAGGGATTACTCCTGCCACTTTCTAACTCACTGCTGGTATGATAGCTTCAGAAGAGAGGTGGAGAACTGAATTCAACCCATGGGACTTTCCTGTAGGTGGTTGATGTCTAGCAATGCCTTTGCAACTAGATTTTGTTCACTTAACTTGGGTGATATTGCAGGTGTCCATCTCAAGGGAAGAGGAAGAGGTTGTTATTACCAATCAGATTCATGGGTGATTTGTCTGACTAGTGCTCTCAACCCAGCTGAAGCTCTGAAAGGAAGCCAGGAAAGTTTTATTTTTTCCTTTATTTATTTATTTTTTAAGAGAGGGAATGGAGAGTGGTCTGAATCTTGGAATTGACTTCACACAAAGTCGCAGTTTTGCCCTTTCCTCTTAAAGTACAAAACATCATCAAAAGCCCATTTAAAAATGTATTACTTAATACAGTGATGCCTATGGGAAAAGATTTGATGAGAACTGGAAAACTCTTCAGGCCTATATCCTGTTCCTCAAAATATACTGTGTTTTACTTTAAAGTATAAAGGCCTTGGGGATTGCAGGTCTCTGCTGCCTCTGAAAGTACCTTGGGGAGGGAGAGAATATTGAATTCTCATCAGCTGAGCAGTTTGTTTATGCTATTTGAGGGTGAGACCTGGAGTGGGGGGACCAAGACACAGGAGGGAGATAATGCTGCTGAGATGAAGAAAGAGTCTTGAAGTTGGGGGCAGTTTACAGGGAGCATCCTAAAGACCCTACTGACTTCAGCATCTCTCAGGGGTCTGAGTCTGCCCTTCTCACTGTCCTAAGAAACCCCTTCCGAGGTGCTTAACTTCCTCCCTCCTCCCTCTCCCTAATGTTCTGAAGACCAGCCCTCTGCGCCATTATCTGAGGCACTTATGCATCCTCATCCATCAGGAAGTTCCCCTTTCTCTCTGTTGCCTTTGCTGTTCTTCTGGCTTGTCTCCTTTTTGTTCCATTTAGAAATGTTGACAAGGCATTGTTAGCTGCTGACTAGTTTGGTTTTTAAGTTTAGTTATTAAGGGGCTCTTTTGTTTTTATTGTTGTTTTCCACAACACTGGATCTTAATAGGTGCTGATCTGCAAATAATGAAGAAAGAAAACAACTAGGAAAAGAGAATGTTGAGAAGTAATATTTCCTCAATAATGACACCTGAACTGGCAGAGCAGGGGGCATTTTAGTAACTTAGATTGCAGAAGCAATAACTACTTAAGTTCTTTGAGGCTGGAATCACATTAGTTGCAATGGGGAATTAGGGAGTTTATGTGTCTGCTATTTTTAGTGGAGAAAGCTGTGAGGCATTAAAAGCCCTGGCTGGTACATGTCTGCGGTATTCGCTAGGCTTAGTGGAGGGGATTGTTAAAGTGATGAGTGGTATAAAGTGAAGGCAAAGTCCATGACGTGTGCAGTGTGAGGCTGTTTGGACTCAAAGAAGAAAAACAATGAGTTTATAATCATGACCATGATCAAGGCAAAGTGTCACATCTTACACATTTACCTATTTGACAAGGGTTAAAGACAGAAGATGAAGAGTAGTAGTAAGTCAACCTATTTGAGAATTATTTCCCATTCAAGTTTCTCCTCCAAAACTTTGTTTTTATGTTTTTGAATAATACAAAATTTGAGAATTTCAAGAGCCATATACTTCATAGGAACTATATTTCATGTATTCAGAAGAGCAGGGCTCATAATCCAGACTTCTGGCTGAGGTTGAGCACCTTAGTTAGCATGAAGAAGCTACCTTTGTGTGCACACTTTAAGTGTTCTGTCTCTGGTGCAGAGAGAGACTGGCTTCTTTCTGCCATGCACAGAAGAATTGCTAGGTTTAGAATTGTTCCAAGTTCTGGAACTACATAAACTCAGTTATGATCTCCAGGTGAAAGACAAGAGTGAAGCATCCCTAGAGCATTTACAGTTGTTGCAAGACAAGCTCATAGTTACCATGGTAACCCTAGCCAAAGACAGATGTGATCTCCTGGTTTAACTTTGCCAAAAGGAGTCCTGGAAGCTCTGGGACTGCTAGATTCTTTAAGTTGTCCATAGCATTGGAATAAGACATTCATTCTCACCTCCACAGAATTCAACCATGACATATATATATATATATATATATTTTTTTTTGTGAACCTTGCTCAAAGACTTGAGCATTTTCTAGCCTTGCTAATTAAACCTAATGTTACCTAAGAATATTTAGTCAAAATTATGAGCCTTGGGACAGAGACTTATGTGGGTTATGGGAGCCAGTGAAGAGTAGAAATATCTTCTTGTCTATTTAGGACACAGTTTGTCATAGTCATAGCAGGATTCAAACACATTCTTGTCTGACCTTTAAGGTTATATAATTAGCAACAACTCTAGTATTTTTTTTTTTTCTTTAAGGATGGAATTCAGGATTTTTCTTTTTTTTGACACAAGGTCTCACTTTGTAGTTCAGGCTGGCCCTGAGCTCACTATGTAGCCCAGGTGAGCCTGGAACTCACAGCAATCCCCCTGCCTCTGCCTCCCAAGTGCTGGGGTTAGAGGCATGAGCCGCCACACCTGACACTGTGGTATATGGTACTGATTGCTGGTGGGCATGAGTCTCTATGTCCCGCATTGATGTATGTGGTTACCAGGATTGAACCTGGGCCCTTGTGCTTGCAAGGCAGGCTCCAGAAAAAATGAGCTAAATCCTCAGTCCTGGAATTCAGGATTTTGTACCAAATTACAATCCCAAGCCATTTTAAATTTTGAGAGCATCTTACTCCATTGCTGGGCTCAACTTTACGATCTTCCTGCTTCAGCATCCCAGAGTATGGGGATTACAAGTGTGTGCCACCATGCTCAGCTGAAGTTCAGTCTTCCAGCAGACAAAAGAATAATCTTAACCTTTATTTTAACTTTTACCTCAGGCCAATCAATATGTGAAATATTTTATATTAAAAACTTGCATACTAACTTATGTATCTTGAGAATGTACTGAATATAATTTTAGCTAGTTGTATTTTGATTTATCTCTTGTACTCTTACCTAGAAGAAAAAAGGAGTAGCTGGTGAAGGAATCTTTTATTTAACATTAATTTGCATGAGCAGTTCAATTTTAAATGTCAGAAGATTAAATTAAATTGAGAAAGGTTGTAGGAGTCTATCTGTTGAGGGCATCAAGATTGCAGTAAAGAAAGTCATTCGAGGGCTGATTTTATATTAGCAGGAAAACCATTCAGGTCAGCCTATTAAAAATCCAAGAAAGCCAGCTTCACAGTGCTGCTGAAGGTGACAATTACATGTAATATGCAATTTCTTCCACTACCCATTACATTGATGGACTAAGGCAGCCACTCAAAATAAAGCTACAGGAAGATTGACACAGCATAGAGAACACTTGGGTGGTGGGGCCATGTGGTTTGTTTCATTATGACACATTAGTCCCTGCTATTTTCCTGTCCTTGGTGGCCAAGTCTTAACTTCCAGCTGCAGGCTCAGTCCTAATACATTTATCCGATGCTGTTTATCACGGATGCACATTAGATAGATACCTATAGATAGATATATAGAGATATACCTTAAGCAATTACCAGGGTAGGTTTGCTGAAAATTTTGCGAATGTTCCATTGGCTTGATCTGTAGTCCAGAGACCATGTGGCTATTTTCAGCTGTGTGGCCTGTGAGTTGGAGCAGCTGGAAGTAGCCACATCTCCTCCACCCCAGGCTTTGCTTGCTGTGACTGAGAAGGGAAACTTCCTTGACTGATCTCAAAAGACTTTCCAAATAAGCAGCCAAGGGTCTTTGAGTTCAGTAGGTAAAAATATAATGGACAGACTTTCATTTCCAACACATAATTATTATACATAGATTTTTATTTTGATGATTAAACTGAAAATGTTTGAACTTGTGTATTTTATTTATTTTGGAGTTAGTTTTGGTGCTAGGGATTGGATCCAAGGTTTTACCAAAACTTTAAACTTCTACATTGGATATGGTAATAGGAGATATGGGACTATTTTTGAAGAAAATATAATTGTATTGATGAACCTACCTTTTGTGCTAACAATAAGCAAGAAGAAATTGTTTTCTGCACATTATATGGATGATAGGTTATTATCCAAGATACACAGAAAGCTATTACAATCGATGGGAAAAGCATTATCACCTTGACTCAAAAAGAGGCAGAAACATAGCTCTTAGTTATTTTAAAAGACAAAAATCAATAATACATTTCTCCCCAAATGTTTAAAGTTTAGTAATGATTTCAAATGCAAAGTATATTATACTTTTGAACCAGTATATATTATTATTAAACAGCTCTACCCATCTGGAGAGAAACAAATATATTGGAACACTAAGGCAAACTGCTGTTCTCTCAAATTACAGAACCAGGCAGCCTGCATAAAAATAATAATAACTTACCAGAGCAGAAACTTACAAGCAGAAACTTCCACAGGAAACACACACAGGAAAGGAAAATTGGGCTCTAAGTGATGAGTTACCAGGGAGTCTATGGGGACCATTCTTGAGAGATAACTCTGTGGGACGAACTACGGGCAGATGTTCCCATCCTTCTGAGACTTTTTTCACTTCTAGAAGCTTTTGCAGGTCTTCACTGTGAAAATTGAAAAAAAAAATCTATTATTCTGGCAAGGATATGGAAGTGAGCCATTTAAAAATTTGCTCGAATAATCTGTTACTCTTAACAAGTCTTGTCTTCGATACAAAATATTTTATGAGATCTTAAAGTATGTCTTTTCTCTATTGTGTGCACCCATACAAGAAAAAGTGAAGTGGTTAGTTCCATCCACTCTCAGCAAAGGGAAGAGGAAAATCCTAAGACATACTTGTAAAGTTCATAGTTCCATGGTTAGTCTCACTAAAAATTGAGGTCTAGTTCGAGTACTATAGAACATATCTCCCCACTTTACCTTAATGGTACATTGCTATTTACTTCAGTTCTTTTTATAAAGAGTATTATATCAGTGACCAAGAGAAATTAAAATGCAAAACACAGTTTGCAGAGACAGAGAATACTTTGGAACCAGATTCAGATATGGCAGGAATGTTGGAAAGGTCAGGGAAAAAATGTAAAACAACCATGGCTAAGATGTAATGACTTCATTAGATAAAGAAGGCAATATGCAAGATTACATGGAATATGTAAATGCAATTCTAAGAGTCAAAAGGAATTACTAAAGAATATAAGTATTATAAGAAAAATAAAGAATATTTTGATGGATGTCAAAATAACTAAAGGAAAAGAAAAGACTCTGAGCTTCAAGATATATTGATAGATACTTCCAAATTAGAAAAGCAAAAGATACAGAAACAAAACAAAATGTCCAAGAATTGTATGACAACCACAAAAAATGTAAATGTGAATAATGGCAATAACAGAAGGAAAATAAAAGAAAAATAAGAAAAGAAATATTTGAAGCAATAGCAGCTGAGAGTTTACCCCAAATAGCATCAAACTGAATGTTTATTTCCCTTTCTCAATTCATATATTGAAACTTAATCCCCACTCCTATTCTTAGGGGTGGAACTCTAGTAGAATTAGTACCTCTATAGATTTGGCTCTATCTTCCTCTGCTCTCCACTATTTGAGGACACTCTTGTACAGGCATTTGTAAGTCAGTAAATGAACCTCACCAAGAATCCAACCAGACTGGCACCCTCACTTCACCTTTGAGAAGTACATGGTCATTTTTCAAAATGTCTAGTGTATGGCCTCGTATTACAGCAGCACATATGGAATAACACAGATACAAACCAGAAACTTAGAAAACACCAAGTAGGTTGCGTGTCAGCAAGTTTACAAGGAGCATATCACATTCAAATATTGGACCATCACATATACAAGACTAAACCTTGAAAGAAATGAAAGAGAGTGAGCAAGATATCTCTTGGAGAAGAAAGATAAGAACTGTGTCTGACTTCACCTTAGAAACTATTCCATAAAAGAAAGCATGAAAGGAAATATTTTCTGTATCATGTAAAATCATCTTTCAAAAGTAAAGGAGCAAGACTTTTTAAAACAAAAAAGTATTAAGGGAGTTTTCCATTATTAGATTATATTTTCAAGAAACATTTAAAGTACCATAGAGGGAAAGAAAATCATAGAGGTCAAGGCTTATGTCTTTATAAAGAGAAGGAAGAGGATCAAATAAGGCATAAGAGAAAGTAAAATAAAGTTTTTTCTTTTCTTTCTCTCTTGTACTTTTTTGAGACAGGATCTCATTTTGTAGTTCAGACTGGCCCTGAACTCACTATGTGGGCCAGGCCAGCTTTGAACTCACAGCAATCCTCCTGCCTCTGCCTCTCAAGTGCTGTGATTACAGGCATGAGTCACCATGCCTGGCATCTTTTTCTTTTTCCTAATTGAAGAAACAGATAATTTTATCAAAATTTAATGGAAAGCACTATAAAGAGTATAAAACAGTAAGTTTTTCAAAATATATATTTATGAAGAATTGTCATTGAAATCACACAATTCAGTAAAAAACAACTTGATTTTAAAATAGTCAAAAAGGCCTGAATGACAAGCATATGAAAATATGTTCAACTAATATCATTAGGGAATAGTAAATCAAAACATTAATGTAGTAATATTATACATCTACTAGAGCAGCTAAAATCCAAAACACTGTTCTTAATAAAGTTACCAAGGATGTTGAGCAACAGGGATTTTCAGTCATTGCTACAGCCACTTTGGAAGATAGTTTGATGTAGGAAACAGGGGAAAGGGGCACAACTAGAAACTTTTTAGTAAGTTCTAATCTCCTGTGAGTTTTACAGCACAAGGGAAAATAATTAATAAATAAACAGAAATGAGATTTAGAGAAGAAATTGAGCTTGGGCCTGGTCTATGCTACTCTGCATACCAAGAGCTCCAGACATGAGCTTGTTACACCTTTTATTCTGTACATTTTGAGCAATCAAGAATACAAAAGACCCTGGGGGCAGGGCAGACACCAGCAATAGTCCTTGAGGAATTATGTAGATGAAGATCCCCTAGGCAGAGCAGATGCCAACAATAATTCTTGAGGAATTATGTGCGTCCTGATGTAGTTATGCCTTGGAGAATCACAGCATGTGGGACCATGGATGGCCCTGTTGCTATCAGAGGTGAAGATAAGAATTAAGTTGCCAAGTCAGTCTGCAGGCAGGAAGTCTTGGCCCAGTCATAGTCTGACTGGGCAATAATTTCTCCCAAATAAGATTGTTCCTGACAGTTTAGCACTTTTTTTTTTTTTTTTTTTTACAGAATTCATCATAATATTACAATATAATCTAGAAACTGTGCTTCTTAGCATATACCCAGAGGGGTCAACAATTAATGTTCACACAAATATGTGTAGATGTTTATAGCATCTTTATTTGTAAATATCAAACCTTAAGAACAACCAAAATAAATTCTGATAGGTGAATAGATAAACTATGGTATATCTAGATAATGGATTGTTATTCATGGCTAAAAACAAATATGAGAAGATAGAAAGGTAAAGAGGAGGAGCATAAGAATTTATAATACAGTGATACTTCTTTGTATGACAATATAATGGAGGATATTTGTCACTGCACATTTTGTCAAAACTTCAAAGCACCTAATATACAATACCAAGAGTGTGTTCTGATACATACTATGGACTTTGAGTTCATCAACTATAACCAGCATACCAGTTTAGTGAGGAAATTTGGTAGTATAAGGGTTGTGCACGCTTTTCTCAGGGAAGTATGTCTGTGAGGAATCTGAACTTTTGCTGAGTTTTGCTGTGGACCTAAAATTTCTTCAATAAGGAATTTTGTTACAGACAAGAAAATATTGAGGAAAAACTGAGAAATATTCTATTATTACATAGTATAACAGTATACATTTTCAATAATTAACCCTGACATTAATGAATAGGTAATTAAATAATAGAGAAACAGAACAGAAAGATGAGAAACTGTAAATTGATCTATCATCATATCTCTCACAAACCAGTAGTATTGCAAAGGAGGAGAGTCATTCTTTCCAAAAATAGTGCTAATTAAATGAGATGCTCATCAGAAGTTGAAAAAGAAAATAGAAGGACTCAAAATCTGCCACATGCTAACAAGGGATAATTCCCATCAGAGTATTGTAAATCAAAATGTGAAAAAAAAGATCAAGGAATCTTTCATATTATATGAAAATAGCCTCAATAACTTGAGGATTGGTAGATATTTCTCAAACAGGTCACAATAAACTAATTTTAAATGAAGGACTGCTTAAGTAAACTAAATTAGACTTGGGAATTTTTGATCTTTGAAAGTCATCAGACCAGAAAGTTCTTTCATCACATATATATGGAAACGACTTAAAGAAATTTTTCCTTATCAGTTAAGCAAAGGCAGACAATCTGAACAACAGAAGGACAGGCACTGCATGAGAGAGAGAATAACTAAGTGGTCAGTAAAAATACGGTATAGTACTGCCATTAATTAGTCAACAAAATAATCAAAATTATGACCACAAAGAGATGCAACTGAACATATATTCAGATGGTTGGTGGAAAGACAAACTGTTAAATTCACTTAAAAATATTGAAATTTTCTACCAACTCTGAATAACTTTTCTTTTAAATATATACCCAGGTAGGTGCAGAACTATACATGTTTACACATGTCTAGCAGTTAAAAGGTACAAGATCATCCACAGTCAGATAACTGTTACTCTTTCCAAACTGAAAATGCCAGTAATGTCCATCAAGAAAGTAAAGGATGAAAAAATCTGGTATATGTAGAACTGACTCCTAGACACAATTGAAAATGAACAGATACTGCTACACACAAAATAAAGACAAATTTCACACCTATCAAACACTTAATAAAGAAGAAAAGCTGATGTATGCTGTCATTAATCAAAGGAGTTTAACTCCAGAGATTTGGAAGAGTTTGTGAATGAAAGACACCAGAAAGTAATGGCTGAATGGTGCAATGCTGAATTTGTGGATCTGCGTGCTATTTTCAGTTTGGCTAATTCATTGAGCTAATCAATATAAATTGTATACTTGACTCTTTGTGTGTTATACTTATACTAAAAATTAAACAAATTGAGCAAACCAGTTTTTAAAAGTTTGTTTTCCTGGTTCAGTCACTATTAGCCAAAAAATTAATTGCTGTATATCCCATGATATTAACATCAGCATCATGAAAATATTAGGAATGTAGGAAGTATCAAATATTTCATTGGAAAAATGGAGATTTACAAATTAGGTATTCTTTACTATAGACACAAACTCCTTTAAAAATTTCTACCCCCAAAACTTACATGATACATCACAGGGCTAAATCTCTGATATGTTCTTCCTACTCTTTCCTTTGTCCACTCCTCTTGAAGCACTGGCCTCCCTCTATCCCTCAAATGTTCCTTGTTTTATCATCCATCTGGAATTCACTTCACTCAGATATCTGAATATCTGGATATTTCCTTTTATTCAGATTTCTGATTCAGTATCATCTTGGAGCATCCTGTTAGGCCAGCTCATTCAGAATCTCTCTCTTTTTGTTACTATGCTTTTAGTCCACTATTTTGTTTTCATTATAACACAACTACATTATACTCTTAATTTATGTTGCATGATCTGGGGTGCCGCCTTTCATATAAACTCCTTAGGGTGGAGGGATTTCAGATTGTATTCTGTTCATTGCTATATTTTTAGCACCCAGAATACTTGCTGGTACACAGTTTGTGGTTGATAACTGCAAGTATGAATGAATGATTCATATTGCTGACAAGTGAAATGCCATAAAGACTAATAATTTTTTATTGTTAATTATTTATTTGGTTTTACACCACCAGCCTCTGGACAGTGTGGTGCTGAACTCATTTTCAGTTTACTTGGGGTATCTTACACGCCCAATCCTGGGCATGACTATCCTCATCTTTTAGCCTACAGTGTATCTAATACTGAATTGCACAGTCCATGGCAGGAAAACATTAAACAAACAGAACCCAGGGTTGCTACGCTGTTAAAGTCAGAAGTACATCATTCATTATATGAATAAAATACATACTGAATAAAATAGCCACAGAGTAATGGGAGTTTTATTCTCTCTCTATTCCATTTCACTCCCTCTCTATTTTACTTATGCTATGAAGTGATGCTCCCGCTGCTGGCTGATAAATGTTGATTAATCTGATGGAGAGTTGGATTTGTTAGCGGGGAAAAAGCAATGTAAATAAATCGAGCAGGTGAACCAGAGTTCACAGTGTCATTGCAGAGATTAAAGAGCCTGTCTAGCCCTCCAAGCTCACTTATTACAATCAGGATGCATGTCCTCTCTTCCAGTAAACAAACCCAGTGAGCCCTTCAAGTAGCTCAGCAGGCTTTTTGTGCTGTCTACCGACCATCCCTTAGCAAGTTGGATCTCCTGGAACTTACTGTACTGTCAATTTTATTTCTTCTCCAGGAATGGAAGTTTGGAAGAAAGTCTCAAAGGGGCTGCATATCAGTTTCACTCTTTAGGTTTTTTTTTTTTTTTTGAGACAGGGTCTTGCTTTGTGGTTCAGGCTGGCCCTGAGCTCAGCCTCAAACTCACATCAAAGCAATCTTCCTGCCTCTGCCTCCTGAGTGCTGGGATTACAGGCATGAGCCACCATGCCCGGCACTGTGGTATGTGGTACTGATTGCTGCTGGGCGTGAGTCTCCACGCCCAGTATTGTATGTGGTTACCAGAGAATTGAACCCGGGCTCTTGCACTTGCAAGACAGGCGCCGGAACCACTGAGCTAACTCCTCGGCCCACAGTTTCACTCTTTAAATCTATACAACCAACTAGTTTAAGGTAGAACAGAAATTACAATATGCAAAGTTCTGAAAACAAACCACTTCCAGAAGAAAAGCAATGAAAACCAGTCACTGCAATTAACATCATATGAAAAGTTACTGTTTACAAAGCACTCGAATTACCATCACATTACTCAATGCTAAAGTAAGCCTAGGTGTAACCATCATTGCTACATCGAGGCCAGCCAGATATCCTTTGCATCACTATTCCTGGGAAATGCATCTATGCACTATTGTAATGGGATGTTCCCTGTGTTGGAAGATCTGCAGGAGTGTTGATGTCGTCCTCAAGCTTTGTTGACACTTATGGTCTTACCATTTTTGACTCTTGGAGTAGACTACTGAAAAAGCCTTTCTCCTCTTATTTTGTTCCTGATTGCTCTTTTGGCCTTTCTGCCCCACATTGGCTGAAATACATAACTCTCACCTTTATGCTGATTGTCCTCTGGGAAGGTTTGGCTCCCACTCATGTCTGAGACACCTTCCAAAGCTTCCAAACCCAGTCATGCTCATTCATGCAAGAGAGATTCACACTCTGTAGGGAAGATGACAACCCTGACTGAAACCCTATTAGTTTAAAAAGGCTTCACTGTATTACAATACCTTGTTGTTTTACAGTATTAAGGAGGTTTCAGTTCCAGGTTTTGTTTAGACCCAGAGTTCCAAAATTTGGTCCACGTGAAAATGCATTAAAAGTTTTGCCACATTGAAAGTACCATGTATTGATGACAAGAGTAGGGTGCAGCAGAAGCCCTAAGACTGTCTCTGTTCCAGGACCAATCACATTCCTTAGAGATGCTCCCCAACATTCCACGCACACAGCCTGGGGAATGGCAATGGAATTGCACCTGCTCAGGTAGGAATCTTGGTGTCCAATTTTTCATGCGTGTTTTGTCCCTACAGAACATTACCGGAGGCTGCCATTTAAAGTCACTTAGGTTGTATTGTACATGAAGGTTCTCCAGCCAGGAGTGCCAGTAAGAACAGAAGGGTGGTCTCACCCTAGCTTATATAAGAGGGAGGCTTATTCCTTAGTCATTAAGAGAGGGACACTTTTTGAAAACAAAGGCCATTGTCACTATGGACAGTCTTCCTGAGGGTAGCTTGTGAGAAGTAACTTAATCTACCTGTGGCTCAGTTTCCCTATTTACAGAAAGAGCTTACTGTAACAATTAAATTGATTAGTGTGAGTGAAATCCTTAATCTTACCTAACAGTGAAACAAACACTGTTGGCTGGCTAACAGAGCAGTTTTCTCGGCACCCACAATTCCCAGCCACTTTATAGCTGTCAGGCTAGGGACATAGTTTTGCCCAATAACTAAGAAGGAAAGTACTGGATTGAGGTGAATAGTCTTTGAAATAAACAGGTGTGACCCCTCTGTTCTCTTTGTCTTTCCTTTCTTTCCTCCTCTCTATGATAATATCAGAGGGGGTGGCAGCTGGAGGGGCAGAAGGAACCTATGTTTTTAATGACATAAATAACACTCAAAAGCACTTGTGAAAGCCTTATTCAATAGGCAGATATGCGCATAACTCATGTTTTGGCCATGTGAATGGAGTTTTATTTGTAGCTAAAAGTAATGAGAAGTACAGCTTTGACTACAGCTGCTCTTATTGTGTCCTGAGACAGGCGAAGCTACATTTGTGTGTGCAAACTCCACAAATTCAGGGAGGTGACTCTCTTCCTTTGTTTACTCCTACTTTATAGGTGAAACACTGAGTCATCATATTATCCAGATTTCACAGTTTTATAACTGATCGAGACAGAATCCACAGGCATGCACCTGCCAACAAACTGGCTTCCTACTGCTGCCAACTTTCCAGTTTGTGATTATACTTTAAAAATATTGTCCTGTCCTCTTTAAATTTAAATGTATTTTAGATAGCCCCATCTGTTAAGAAGCTGATCACATCATACACTACGTACACACTCTAGTTTTTTTGGGTCTCTAAATGTAATTAAGAATTAATGTAATGATTCATTTAATAATTTTAAATTATTAAACAGTGCAGGTCCAAACCATAAGGCCTGAGACACATGCTCCAATGATAGCACAATTCCTCTGTGATCAGCACTCACAGATGTTGCTGGACACTGAATGATAATCCCCCTCTTCTTAGATCTTGCTATTGGGACAAGAATAACAGAGGCTTTCTTTGTGCACATTCAATAGTGCATGCATTCTTTAAAGTCCTTTAAAGATATATATTACTTAATTAAATCTTCACGCAAAGCCATGCAGTGGGTTCTAGTATAATAGTCATTCTTTTATTTGAGAAAACTGATGATCTGTGAGGAGGTATAATTCCCTAGGTCAGCACTTTGAAGGAACTATCTTTTGATTTCATTGCATTGTAAATCTCATTTTCTATGTTCTACATCACTAACTTACACCCTAATATTCTGATTTCTTTCCTTCTATTTGCATTAATTTATTTTCTTTTTCTCTTTCCATTGTTTTAACGTATAGGATTATGATACAACTTCAGATCTTTAATAAATATTAAAATGGAAAGCTACAACTTTGCCCCTAAGTTCTATTTTAGCTGCATCCTATAAATTATGATAAGTTGTATGTTCATTTTCATTTATTATTAATATTTTTTAACTTCTCTCATTTTTCTTTTGATCTGCCTCTCCCTGATAGTTAATTCAGGAATGTGTTTATAATTTCTACATGTTTGTGATTTTCTATAATTTTTTCTGATACTTATTTCTAATTTCATTCCAACATGGTTTCAATTTATTGAAAATTTATTGATGGGAGGCTGAGGCAGGAGGATTGTCACGATCTGTAGGCCAGTCTGGGCTTCATGATGAGTTTGAGGCCAACAAGAACTACACAGTGAGAACTTGGCTCAAAAACAAAACAAAACAAAACAAAATTACTGAGTTATTTCATGACTGACCATGGGTCCTTTGTGGGGAATTTTTTTTAAAAAATTGAAATCTTTATTGGTACATTACATATACATACCATGATTGCTCTAAACAATAAGAATTTGTACCACTATATGACATAACTTAGTTCTCATTTTTTCCCATATCCCTACCCACCCTACCACCCCCACCCCTAATATACATAAGCTTTGTTTCTTTTCTTTTTTGTTATAATCTCATTATTGTGGGGAATTTTATGTAGGCACATGAAGCATATTTTGCTTCTTTTATACATACTATTTTTGCATGTTTATTTGGTCTACTTTGTGTTTTCCAGTGTTTTATTTCTCCTTATGCTTGGTTTTCTCTGAAGTATTCAAAGTGGGGTATTAAAATCTCCAAGTACTACTCTTGAATTTTCTAATTTTCCCTCTGTGCTGTAAATTTTTGCTTTATGTGTTTGACAGTCTCTTATTAGGTACAAATATGTGTAGTACATACATCTTCATGTTGCTATG
This sequence comes from Petromus typicus, assembly GCA_004026965.1. Lineage (NCBI taxonomy): Eukaryota > Metazoa > Chordata > Mammalia > Rodentia > Petromuridae > Petromus > Petromus typicus. The sequence goes on along the minus strand of PVIR01006688.1, from coordinate 44,260 downwards.
AAATATCCTTTTTCTCCAGTAATTTTTTTATCTTTTCAAATGTATTTTGTCTGATACTTGCAGATCTATTCAAGTTCTCCTGTAGCAGTTGTTTGCCTGGTAAGTCTTTTTTTCTTTACTATATATCTGTATGTGTCTTAGAAACTAAATTAGGTCTGCTACAAAAAACAGATAGCTGAATCTTGTTGTGTGTTTGATTTCTGTCAAGTCCAGCATTTATTTTATCACTCTTACAGTTGTATTCATGCCTTCAGTTTATATTTTTATATCTCATAATTTTCTTTAATACTTTTTTTTAAATTATCTTTATTGGTACATTAAATATACACATCATGATTGCACTCCATAATGGGGATTTGTACTAGTATAAGACACAACTTAATTCTCATTTTTTCCCATAGCCCCACCCACCCTACCACCCCCCCATATATATAAAATTTGTTTCCTTTCTTTTTTGTTACAATCTCAACATTGTCCCCTTTCACCTTATTTTACATTGAGCATTTTCTATTTCACAATATATAACATACAATGCTAGGACTCATTTATATCTTCATTTTCTCATACCAGAGAAAAGATGCGATATGTATCTATCTGTGACCTATTTATTTCACTTATGAGGATATCCTTTAATACTTTTTTGATTAGAAATTTTATAATGCAACTGTTTAATGTATTTGATCATTATTTTTAAGTTTGCTTATAGTGGCTGTTGTAGAACTCACCATATTAAATTACAATAACTGGTTTAAGATTCCACTAATTTAATTCTAGTATGACATGGAAACGTTATTCGTATGTAGCTATTCCTTTTCTATCTCTTTTGAGTCAGTTCTCATACATCTTACACTTGTAAACATTATATATACTTTACTGTTAATGCAAAATACTTTCTTAAATATTACTTTATATAATTTTTGGCAGTTATATTTATTAAGAAATAAAAGCTAGCACATATTTAGAGATTTTGTTATATTAATCTCACTTATAATTTTTGGCCTTTTGCATCTCTCTTGTATATATTATCTGGAATTATTAATTTTATACATATTTTTCTGTATTCATCTTGGCAGATATACTATGTCTGTATTATACAGGTCCAATATATTGCAAACATATTATTTTGTATAATTACTTTTTGAATTGCTTAGGAAAGAAAATGGAAATAAATGTATGTATATACTTTTTATAATTATTTACTTACTTTTACTAATATTTTGTAGCTTATGTATTTGAGAACTTCTTTTAATATGTTCTTGTGATCCAGATAAGGTATAAAACTAATCTGTTCATTTTGTAAGGTTTGGGTATGCCTGATTTCATTTTCTTGTTCAAAGTTAGTTTGCCAGATATAAAGTTTGTAGTTGGTGTTTAGCACTGGGCATATGCTATCCCACTGTCTCTTCACTTTCTTTGGTTTTAGGTTAGCTGCTAATTTCATGAGGATTCTCTTGTAAGTGATAGATCATTTTTAACTCATGTCTTTAAAGGTGCCCTTAGCAGTTTCAGCAATTCTACCACACTGTGTGTGTAAGGATCTTTTTTGTTTATTCTTAAATTCATGGTGCTTCCTGAATGAAGTATTTTTATTGATATGTTGTCTTTTTAGTCATTCTTTCTTTGAAAACTTTGTATATATATTTACCATCAATTTATCTCTCTACCTCATATTCCAGGTGTGTCTGTTGGTATATCTACTGGTGTTCAACTTTTCTCTAAGATTTTATCTTTTTCCACAAAGTTTTCTTTTTATTAACTGGATTAGATAATCTATCATTTTATCATTTGATTTGTATCAAATCTACCACTGAGTGTCTTTAGTGAATTTTTACTCCAATTTCTATATATTTGATGTCCTACATTTATATTTGATTCTTTCCTATAATTTCTATATTCTTACTGATTTTCTTTGACCAAACATTGGCATCTTATGTCCTTTAATGTTTTCCTTATATATATTGTAATGACAATTGTGATTTGACAATCTTCGCCTCTTATAATTTATATTTGGGGACTTTCATAAGCCATTTCTGTTGTCTACTGTCCCCTCTCTCAGGATACAGGCCATTTTTTTCAATATCTTGGATTTTTTTTTTTTTAACAGAGTATCGTTTTGTATATCAGGCTGGTCTTGAACTCAGCCTTGAACTCAGAAATCCTCCTACTTCTGTTTCCTGAGTTCTGGGATTACAGGCATGAGCCACCACATTCTGCATTGTGGTATGTGGTTACTGGGGATTGACACAGGACCTTGCGCTTATAAGGCAGGCACTGGAACCATTGAGCTAAATCTCCAGCCCTAGGAATTTTTTTTTTTTGAAAATACATTGGAACAATTGTAGATAGTAAACTTCCCTTCCAGAACCTCTTATTACTGTTGATCTATTTGTTTGGTGACTGGCTGGATGGCTTTAGTGAAGTTCACTTCATCCAGTAGTGTAGCCCTCTGAAGCTGTTCCTTAGTTATAATAGTGTGGATTGTAATTTTCTGACAAAAATGTGACTTGGGATAGTCTTTCTTGCTGTAGAATTACAGTGGTTTAAGCAGAGCTTTCCTTTACTCTCACTTTTCCTAACAGTATCTACTCATTAAGCTCCATTAATCATCAGGAAGTTGCTCTATTGTTTTTAACGATATCCGGGGGCCTAAATCGCTCTTAAAACTGTTCTAGTACAATATAGTATTGTTTGGAAGAATAGCTTCCAGCATTTGACATATTTTTCTGACCCTAGGATGTCTCCTTCCTTGGTCCTCTTTAGTGAACTAGCTAGCCTGCAATTTTTTAAAAAAATTTTAATCTTTATTGGTACATTACATATATGCATCATGATTGCACTCCATAATGGGGATTTGTACCAGTATAAGACACAACTTAATTCTCATTTTTTCCCATAGCCCTACCCCCCCTGCCACCCCCCCCCATATACATAAAACTTGTTTTATTACTTTTTTGTTACAATCTCATCATTTCCCCCCCTTCTTCCTATTTTACATTGAGCATTTTCTATTTCACAATATATAACATACAATTATAGGACTCCTTTACATCCTTATTTTCTCATACCAGAGAAAAGATGTGATATGTACCTATCTGTACCCTATTTATTTCACTTATGAGGATATCCTCAAGGTATGTAGTGCCTCTACTTCTGAAACTCTTCAATGAAATTGAAAGGGAAGCAGTACTCCCAAACTCATTACTGGAAGCAACCATTACCCTGATTCCAAAAGCAGAGAAAGACCCAACCAAAAAAGACAACTACAGGCCAATATCTCTGATGAATATCGATGCAAAAATCCTCAATAAGATCCTGGCAAACAAAATGCAGAGAATTATCAAAAAGATTATACACCCTGACCAAGTTGGATTCATCCCAGGGATGCAAGGATGGTTCAACATATGTAAATCAATAAATGTTACACACTATATTAACAGGCTTAAGGATGAAAATCATATGGTCACCTCAACTTATGCAGAAAAAGTGTTTGACAAAGTACAACACCCATTTATGTTCAGAACTCTACAGAAGATCGGAATAGATGGTCTGTATCTCAAGCTAGCCTGCAATTTTAACTTTGTTCAGTGAATCTAACCATTTTTTTTTTTCTGAATTCTTGTTCATTCCAATATCTACTATTTGTGACTGGTTGAACTTTTCTTCACATTGCTACAAATTAAGTCAGTTCTTTTAGAAAGAGATTGGAGACTACCTGGTGATATAGATGAATTCTCCTAGCAAAACTGTTGAGTCTCAACATGGAGTTGAGATTGGGGACAATCACACACACACACACACACACACACACACACACACACATACACACACAAACACACACAAACAAACACACATACACACATACACACACCCCTCCACCTACACCCCTCTCTTTTTTGGTACATTATGAATACACATCATCATCGCACTCAACATTGAGAGATTGTACCAGAATATCACATGACTTGATTCTCATTTTTTCTCCTTACCCCACCCACACTGCAACAGAAGCTTGGTTTCCTTTATACAACCCTATATACATAATCTATGCATACTTATATAGGTAAGATTTGCAATGAAAATAAAAATGATTCGGATGGAAAAACTGATGACACAAGAGAGGGGAGTGGAGAATGATTTCTGACTCAGCAGCATAGCAGCATTAGGAGCTCCACCATATACATAAGTTTTGTTTCCTTTTTAAAGTTACTATCACATTCTTTTTCCCCTTGTTATTTATCCCTACACCCTCTTTCCTTTTGAATATATTCTGTTTTACAAAATCAACTGAATGAATGTAGATAGACAGAAGGCAGTGGTTTTAATTTCTCTTAGTTGGTCTCTCTGGGTATGTAACCACCATACCATGAGCCAGGAAAGGATGATCTAGTTTTCAGTATTTTCAGTGGAGTTGTTCCTAAGTTAGTCCCTAGTCATGATTTGCTGAAAATATCTTAGTCATATCTTGGTCATATTTTCTGAGGACTTTACTTCAGCAATAGGTATGCAGAGATAAACAGAAATGCTAACATCTCATTTCTTCCTGGAAGCTTATCTCCCAAGTAGAAACTGGGAGGAGGGCCCTGTGTTTTTGACTACATTTATCTGGAATAGAATTCCCACCTCACTGACCTGGGATTAGAAGATAATCTTAATTCAAAAACAAAGCATTCTCATTTTCTTACTGAATTTTAGTAGATATCCTTTGACATATTTTTGTTCACTTGCTTTATTCCTTTGGGAATATTTTTGGAGTCTAACTGGATGTTTTCTATAATTTTTTATCAGATTCTTGGTGGAGCTCCTAAGACTGTTATGCTGCTGAATCAGAAATCATTCTCCATTCCCCTCTTGTGTCATCAGTTTTTCCATCTGAATCATTTTTATTGCATAGACATTATTATTCCTCATCTTGAAGAAATAAAACATCTGAGCACAGTTTTCCTTCTAGCTATTGCCACATTTTTCTCCATTATAACACAATTGCACAGAGCTAATCTTGTAACATGTAGATTAAGTAAGTAGTATAATCCCCCCTTAGGGAGCTGGCCAATTATGATGATAGTGATGGTGATAATAACAGTAAATAATCATCATCATAATCAAATACACCACAAAAACCAGTAGAGATGTTGCAGAGGCAGCTGGAGAAACAATTCTGGAATTCAGAAGACAAGTCCAAGCTAAAGATGTGAATTTAAGAGGTGTCATGTTTAGTTAATCTTTATAGGCATGAAGTTAAATGAGTTTACCAAAGAATGACTGTTTCATCTTACTTGGGTCCTGAGAAATCATTTTATGGCTTTAGCTTCCAGTATTACACATCATTTTCTCAATTTTAGTGTTCATGATTGTTCTTTATTTTCTTCTCTTTAACTATTGCGTGGTCAAGTAATCAGAGATTGATCCTTTGACTTCTTCCCATTTCTCTTTATAATCAATCTCTGTTGGTATCATTCAGGTTCCTGGCTTTGCACATTAACTAGATCTGGTGACCAATATTATTCCGGCTTGGACCTGCCCACTGATTATCAGACTCCTATCAGTTGTCTTTATTATGGTGACTTTATTATTGTTGTTACTAGTGTTAAACCATCATTGTGCTCATTATCATGATAATTGCCTATGTAACTAATAGAAGATTATATTCCTTCATCAACTTCAAAGATAGTTATGATCTATAATTTTCTTTTGGTCAACCAAATTCAACATCTGAAGTTTAAGTAGGTTTTTAAAATCTGGTGTATGAATCACTATATCTTTTTTCCTTCTCATACAATAATCGAGAATATTTTAGTGAGAAGTGGTGTGTGGTCTTTGGTCTTGAACAAAAATTGAGACAGGGTTATAGCAAATCCATGATGTATAGTTGAGTGGGACATAAACCTACATTGTTTTAGGCCACTGAATTTTTGGTTAATTGTTATTCTAATGTACAGGTGTCATCTCGTAGTCTGAGATAGAATGCTTCACTCTAACTTGACACTTGGTTTTCCTGTCTGACTATAGGATGACTCCATTCTTCATGATCCTTGGCCATTTTGGACTCTTTCCTTTCCTGGAAAATTTTAGGAGATTTTTCTAACTATTTGAAGTACATATATTAAGCAACAATTACTAGTAACTCACATTTCTCCGTGTTAACTCACCATTTCTCTTTTCCCATTGGCTTCCATAACCTCCTCTCCAACCCATTTCCATTCTCTTTTCTTACCTTACTTGTTCATCTTTCTCTAATTTAGTACCCAGCATGATCACTTTTGAGAAGCATCAAAGATCATATGTCTTCAAATTAGTGCTTTCAAATGTTTTTTCTCTACTCCAGAGAAAAGTTGAATTCCATTCAATAATTTGTCACCGCAGTGTGACTTGCTCAACTAATCCATCCATACCTCTGTGATCTCTGACTTCATTTTCAAATCCTCTCCCAATCCCTCACTTGTTAAAAGTTGTGCTGGCCTTATGATTTCTTGAATACACCACATATATGTTTTTGTCACTTTCTCATCAGTGAAACATCACATCAGACACTCACTTAAAGGAAGACAGGTTTATTTTAGCCCATGTTTGAGTCTATGATCCTCTAGCTTCTGAGAAGAAACAAAATGCTGGAAGGCCATGGAAGGGGAAAGTGTCTCAGCCATGTCTGCCTGAGTCCAGAGCACAAAGGGTAGAAAGAGGAAGGAGATATGCCCTACCAATTCATTCTCCAAAAGACCTGTGTTTCCTGACTAGGCACTAGTTCCTATAAGCTCATGTAGTTGTATTGTCCCCATGATTTGATTGTCTTTCAAAAGCTTCACCCCTGTGTGCTTTGGTTCCAGGACTTTGCATTCTACTCTTTGTTTCTACCTAGAAAACTCTTTCGCTCAACATTTATGGTTTATTTTTCTTCATGTCAGTTTTCCTGAACTTCTTACACAAAATCTAAAATTGCTAGTCTCTTCAATCTTTTCTATTCTCTGTCATTATTTATTTTTTTCTGTTGTACTTCCTACACTGCAACATAATAAAAATGTACTTTGTACTTTAGTTATTGTTTGTACTCACTACTGCATGAAGGCAATTTTGTTTTTTATTTTTATTTTTATTAATTCTTTCTAAATGATTTTTATATATGTTGTGAGGACCACAGAGACATTGGTTGAATTGCTTTTAAATGCTATAGCTATTGCACCATATGAATCCTCAAAAATGGACCAGGACTCCTAAGTAAAATATTATAGGAGTCCATTTTATGAGTGAAATCAATTGATTTGTGTGAGTCATAACCTATGCTTAAAATCTTCTGCTTCCTTTTCTTACCATCTATTTACAAACCTTATTTTTCTATTTTGTGTGGTACTTGCTATTTTATAATTTTAACCAGAAAATATTCCTTTTGTTGGATTATAGATTCAGTAATTCAGGAAAGCTTCTTTTCATTATAACTCTTTGAAACTCTTAAGAAGATTTCTATGCTTTTCGGAAGCTCTAAAATATCAAAACTTTTAATCTTGTCTTTTTACCTCCTTTTATCTCTTTTTCCATCTTTATTATAGAAATAAATGAAAACCATTGGGGCAAGCATATACATCTTTAACTATTCTTACCTATATTGTTAAGATATTGAGAATCCAATTTCTTCTGATACATGCCATGATTTTCAAGAGATATCAGCAGTCAATAGATCAGGCAGATTAAATGAAACTTACAGGCTCTTCGGCCTCACTTTAGTCTTATTTTGTAGAAAAAAGAATTCAGAGTTGTTAAGTCAGTAGGAAGTTGTCACCCAGCATGCTTCTTGATTCAGTTTTTTTTTTTTTTTTGCCCCAATCAGATTACTTTTCCTCTAAAATCCAGCATACGAAGGGAGCGGAAGAATGTAAGGCTTTGGTTGGTGCAAGAAAGAAGTATATATTCTAAATGCATTGATTTGCCTTGAGGAAAATGGATGGAACCTTTTAGTTAGGGCTTTGTAACAAACTCATGTTCTCACAGAGAATAGGCCTTTGGGGCACACAGCACACACCTTTTGAGAAAAAAATTGGAATGGAAAAGATGTCCAGAAAAGAAACTCCACTAACTACTCATTTTCTGAAAGAGCCAATACTATCCTACACTTTCTCATAGAAACACAGTCTTCCACAAAACGCAAAGGGAGTGGTGCATAGTCAGGGTTAAATCACTTAATTGTACTTTTTCCTTGTCATGCAATTACACACTCCGGCAAGGGTTGGGTGACTTTGCTTATGGCATCCTTAGAAAGGGTGAAATAATAGGCATTAAAATGCTACACTATAAGCTCTCTCTTTGTCACATTTGTTTCATTGTTTACAACATCTGTGTTTTTTGTTTTGTTTTTTTTTTTCCTGAATGGGTCAGCTTTTCATGACGGAGCGATAGTACTGTCATAATCATCTCATTTGGGGATGAAATCACTCCGTTCATTGAGATGCCTATAGAATCTACATCAATGGAGTAATAAGTCACTGTTAAGCACCCACCTGCTCTGGGCATTTCTCTTCATCTTATTTGTATAGATATTTAAAAAATAACTTCAGAAGAATTCTGCAATAGTCGCTGAGGTGGACTCACAACACGAGTCACTGTGCTGCACTTAGAAAATGACCCCATTGCTGTGTTCCAGCAAATAAATATGAGGAACTGTGAAGGATATTGAGAGAGACTGAAACTGGAAACACGTGGGCTTGTTTTTTATTCTTTTACAATGGGGTATCGATGACATTTAATTGCCTGTTTTCAAATGAAGGGTCAGGGATGAGATGGGGGTGGGGAAGGCATTAGAAGCCCTCCTCCGAAGAAACAGTCACTCGTTCAAATTCACACTGATAGATGTTCAGTGTGCCAGTGGAAATAAATCTGATTTAAGGGAGCACAATGAGGTCTGGAGGAGTTCAGGGTAATTCTTCAGGGATTAGAGGATTCATCCTCACTGTTAAATTAAATTGAGTTCACAAGCAACCTTGGTGATGGTTAGCGAGGGAAAAGTGTTGAGTTCTAAGGAAATATGCTTCAGACATTTTTAAATGTCTCCTTTTTGTCTTGATTTTGTCTTGTTTATTAATTGGGCACCAAATCTTCCAGCTTCAAATTAGACTTTAGTAATTATTTATCCTACTTTCATAATATTTTTACTCATTTTGGGCTTGAATTCATAACAGTTTCTGAGTAAATCTTTGAAATCAGCATCGGAAGCTGCAGGTCAAATATCTTAGCTTTTCTATTAAACTATGGATCTATTTCTGGAAGTCTTGCTATTTAAGTCAGCCCAGCGCACTGGGCAAGGGCTGAACTAAATCACATGTGGAAGTTGACAAGCGATGTGTTAGATCCGAGTTTTTTATTTTCGTGTTCTTTCTCCATCTTATTCATGTAATGTATTTTGGGGACCTATACTTCATCTATTTCACTTCCACATTCCATATTTATTCTCAGGGTTTTTTTCCTACTAATAGAGAATATAATAATCACATAAATTTTAAGATTTCATAGAATCACCATTGTATCCTGACCATAGCTAACAGCTTAATGAGTCATTTTTTGCCTAAAAACTTTTATACTTAAATGCCAAAGTAGTAAAATTATCACAATTGAATATTAAATTTATGAACTCTTGAGGTGTGTTATTTTATACATGGTGCCTTTTGAAGCCTTTTCCATGGTTCATATAAAGTCACTTGTTGGCAGGGAGAATTGATAAGGTTTTAGAGTTATAAAACCTCTTAACCTCGACATTTTTTAGAAGACATGATCAGTCTCACATGGTGGAACACACTTGTAATCCCAGACTGGGAGACTGAGACAGGAGGATTGCTGTGGGTTCTAGGCCAACCTGGGCTGCACAGTGAGTTTAAGGGCAGCTTGAAACTACATAGTGAGACTCTGTCTCAAAAAATATTTAACAGAGCATTGGATCCATTGTTCCAATATTTTGTTCTTCATTAATGACAGTCATTTCACTGGGGATGCTTTCTCTGAGCTTTAGGAAAATCCTTCATATCATTTATTTCCCTACAAAAATATTCAGAGATTGGTGATATGCTCCAACATGTTTGTTTCCAGGAGTGGAAACAAATATTACTTGAGGTTTGAATTTCAATCTATTGGAACTGATTGTTTCAAGTGACATGTTTAAAGTGTCAAGGAATAGAGGGTGGAAGAAAGGCTGGACTGAGATTAATAAGGTAAGTCCGTGTGTAGACCATGCATTTGGGGTGGTTTGGTTTGAGAGTGAAGATGCGAACTCTAATCCAAACTTCAGTGTCTTATAGTGCATTAGCAGAACCTTAATCAGTTCTTTCTTCCCTACAAAAACCTGTCATTGTTTTATATCATAATGAAAACTACAGTGGAACATAAACAATTTTTTGGAGAACATAGATTTGACTGTGTAGTGGATTCACACATTCTGCATCTAGTCCAAGGCCCACAGTAAGACAATAAAAACATTCCTGAAATATATAACAACACTAATATGGTTTGATATCACCTCTCCAGGGTTGTAAAGATATTGAACTCATTTGGAACTCCTTTTTATTCCTTCTTTGTTACATGATGATTTTGTATTTAAAAGTGACAAATGCTTGAAAGATGATGAAAATATATCACTGGATGTGTATTAGCATGTGGATATATTAAATTTAGAAATAGATGGAAGACCTTATATCTAATACTGAAAACTCCTGGACAGTTTAGAGTTTGGGTACAAAATTCAAAGTATGATCAAATAGTAATCATAAGTATATCCAAATTAGATTACAAAGGATCTCAATTGCATTCATCATATTTTAGAATCTGAAACTAATTATTTTTTGTATAAATATTGTGCCTACCATATTAAGTATTTTAGTGAAGTATTATTGAAATATAATCAAAGAGAAAGAGGAATAAACTCTGTTTTACTGCCTTTTTAAACCATATGTCTAAAACAAGTGCTTGTTCATTGACAGGGAAAGACTCACAGCAAAAGATACAAAACTATAATACCCAACCAAAATTCCCTGCAAAAATTAGTGAAATTTACTAAAAAAAGTTTATTAATTAAACTATGTCATTCATTTGATCTTTTAAATATGCAACACCATCATCCTGCCTTTTTATTGAAGTAAATAGTCCGTGACGGTAGGTATGAGGGGAGCAGAGCTGCAAGGAGCATGGCTGCTAGTAACTATGAACAGAAATCTATGGTACAAAGCAGCGAGTGACTGGGAGAGACTCTGGCATCTGTATCTGAAGTGAAAACATTGAGAAGAAACATTCATAGGTCTCAACCTAGACACAGGTAGACATTTCACATTGTTTTTACAGCCTTGCAATTCTACATTCACAGAATATTACAAAAGAATGTTCTAAAAATATATTTTAAGATAACATGGTGGCCATACTTAGACACTGAACTTTTAATATGCAGTCTATTCTTTACTTCACAATTGATTTTGATAATCTTATTGGATTTACTAAATGGAGATTCATTTACATATTTTTGCAAATCATTCAAACTAAGATGAATTTAATCATGTGAGGGGCAAAACCAAAGTAGAGCCCTTGTGGCAGCTATGACCTTCTGGAAGGCACCCGGGAACTATTTCTAATGTTTCACAATGCCACCCCACCCCTGGCACTGACAATGACAGGACCAGCCTTGGTGAAAGCAGAGGTAATAGGTTCATCCCTGACAATCCAGACTTCACCTGGATTTCCTGGAGTTTTGAGAAACTGCAAACTGCTGTACAGAGTGAATCAGACTCTACATCTGACATATCTTGCATTTCTTTTATGAAGACATTGATACTGAAAGCAAAACGATATTTAAGGATCTTCTGTAGTCTTTGTCTGAAAACAAGTGAAACGTGACATTGGTATGGCTTCTTGTGTGTCATCCTTGGGTTGGAAAACAACTGCTCTTTTCCCTAGACTCTCCCTCCATGCCTGCTGACCAGGCAGTGGGAACTAACAGTGTGAAAAAGCTGCAAACTGCAGAGGGAGGTTGCTCCTACACACCTCATTAGGCCTTTAGCACATTTGACTGTCTTTCCCCAGCACAGTGCATATTATAATTGGAAGCAGTTGGCTACTTCCTGTTTTTCTTTGAAAGGTGTAATTGGGTAGCCAAGAAGCTGTCACTTTCTGGACATTGCCAGCGCGGCCATCTGCTGTGGAGCCTGAATTCACTGACTATTTCTTTAAAGGGTTTGACTCATGGAACGTTCCATTTTAAAAGGAGCTCACTAGTTCTTTTATTTAGTTTCTCTTTTTTTACAGATGAGGAACTTGATGCCAGAAACATTAAATGTGCTACAGATAGACACACCATCACTGGATTATGCATTGAGTCTGCTTGGTTCCAAGATGAGCCATCTTCACACAGTGCCAGGCTTTAACATATCCATGATCCTTTCATAATTTTGTGAGTACAACAGGTTTGATGGACCCAATTAATACTTAGATATAGTGTATATCACTTAGATGTAAAATACAAGACCATCGAGGAGAACTAGGCTGTTGTAGCTCCAGGACAATGTCCTTCATTTTTCACTTCACCATTGTTCCCAGTGTTGGGTAACTATCACTGGTGGGAGAAACGGGGTAAGGGATTTGGAGCATCTGGACAAGTTTCAGCTAAACTCATATTACTTTGAATGCTTTGCTTCTTGGCCACTGAGTCGGAGCAAAGGAAAGAGATCTGGACTGACTAGAGTTTGAAGCGCACATCGTCTGTGTTGCTGACCAGCACTATGTGTCTTGGGATATACAATTCAGTCTAACTGACTCGTGGTTATCATTGTATATTTTATCAAATTCAGAGTTTTTCCTATCTTGGGCTCCAAGCAACAAATAGCTGAACTCATGTGACCTCCATGTCAACTTCATAGTACTGAGCTAACTCCCCGGCCCAACTTCATAGTGGAATTTTAATCTAAAAATTCATAAGATATGGACTACCCTATAAGAGTTAAGCTTTCTAATATTCAATTGCTGAATTGTCTTTTGAATCCTGCCTTGTGACCTGGTTCTTTCCATACACTTATTATCCTTATAAATCTATATTACTTCTCCCTGTAAGCCTGACTTCTTGCAAATCTTTGTCCTTATTGGGATACTCAGTGTAAACATTTAGAGTTCATTTATTGCAAAATTCCAAACATGATTTTGTGTTGACCTTCATTACAATGGGAAAGGTTGGAATCAAAAGTAAAAAAAATTTGTTCATTTATTTCTCTTTTCCTACAACCTGTGGACACTGTACTGAAAAGGATAAATGTGGGCTTATGGTATAAGTAGATTTTTTGTCTTTATACCTGAAAAGACAGGTCAGCCACCCATAGAATAACCTGAACTCAAACTTGTCATTCTCAACTGTATCTTCCTAGACATGTTGTTTCCAGATATCCAGAATTCTAGAAATTTAGTTTCTGCACCTGCAGGACCCCTTCATCCAAAATAAAGTTATTGTGAGGTCAACTTTCTGCTTTGAGAGGTTTCAAGGGTAACCAGGAAATATTACCATTACTTTGACACATTTTTTCAATAACCCCCTAAGCTCTTTATAGCTCTTTTCCTACACTCTAATGCATTCTATATTGTTCTGTCATATCAAACTTCTTAAAGTAGAGCTTTATGTTATCACTTCATTTCATTGATATCTTCAATGACTCATGGCTGCCAATTTATTAAAGCTGGATTTCAAGGCTGTCTCTAACCTTTCTTTCCACACTAATCTCCCACTACTCTCCTCTGTTTAATCTGAGCATGATTCAGGCCAGTCCACTCTCATTTTGTTAGATAAATACTCCAGTTATTTGCTTTTGTTCATGTTTTCCCTGTTCATCTGTAATTTCTTCTTAACATTTTCACATACCAAGTAGATATCTTTATGAGCTTCAGCTTTTACTAGTTTAGAAATGGGGCTAATAATACTATCTAGTGAGAGTTTGTATGCATAATAACCAGCATATTTGCAATCAGCTGAGAGTAGTTTATGAGTTGTATTGTCATCATCATTGTCATGATCAGCAGCAGAATATTGCCCACATGTAAGTGACACTCCATCTTGAAGGAAAAACTTCTCTACGTATTACACTAACCTTCTTTTTCCTCATACAGTGAATATCTTCTGTATCATTTTCAACCAACAATCAGCTTTCATTCTACCTAAATTGTATAAATTGAATTCTTCAGGGACAAGTTGCTGTTGTAGTCATGTCTTTTTTTCAGGCAGAATCTACACACGTGTGCTGCTGTCTTCACTTCGACTGAGGAAGTCACCAGGCTGATCTCTGCACTCGCAGTGATACAGTAGGATATTTTTCCTGCTGCTGAGCCAGACAAGCTGCTGCTCTGAGCAGCCTGAAGAAACCTACTCAGCTAAGTGGATCTGTTGCTTCCTCTACTGTCAGTTTACTGGGATGTACTTCCTGCCTTAGCACATTCTTTCTGCATGGTTCACCCTGGCTTATTGTGCTGATCCACAGAGCTCTTCACCGGTTAAAATCAAGTGTTACCTTACATTGGTTTCAAACTTCTTCCTGGCTCCCACTGTGTCCCTGTTTTTCAGAGATGCACCTTTTATTGACAATGCATCAAATATACTTTAGATATGAAAGAGCTATTGAGTTGAAGTGAAAATAATTATAATTTAATTTAACAGCTCGTGTTTGTTGAAAGCATGTATCTGTCACACCCTGGGTGACAGCTGAGTTAAGTTTCACAGCAATCGCATGACAAAAGAGTCATACAGACTTACCTTCTGGATGACGGAACTGAACTCTCAGTGTCTGACTGCTCCAAAGCCTGTTCTCTTCCTGGTTCTGGGCTCCTGTGTCTCAGTAAATGGTGCTGGGATAAATGTTAAATTAATTTTTAATATGTAAATTCTGAGCGTTTCTGACATAATGACTGCCTGCAGGAAAACATGTTGTTATTGATGTTAGAAGAAACCCACGCTTACATTTGTGATGAATTCTAGAACTGTTAGCTTTTTGGTGAAGTCTATATTTGGGGTCTGAAAGACTTGCTGGTGTCTTTTTAATAATATCACTGTATTTTTCTCCAGACTGAATCTCATTGTCTCTAATCACTGGTTTTACTCGTATGTGGAGCTTCCAGTCTTCAATTTTCCTAAATGTCATGTAGATATAAATGTAAGACTCAATTGCTCAGCTCGAGTCTTTGTGTCTTGATGGACAGCTAGGCGGGGGAGGCAGAGAATGCTTGGTGTTGAGTTTCACCCTCATTTTGTGCAAGTAAGAACCCAAGTATATTTTTGCTCTTGTTTATATATATATATATATATATATATATATATATATATATAAATACCTTCAGGGAGACTGGAAATGAAAAGAAAAACACAGAGAAGCGAGTTTCAAGGCAGAGACAAATTATCTCAAGGTGAAAAGCTTGGCCAGGTCGTTATAAAACGACTGAACTGCTGTGTTTATTTTATTTTATTTTTTGTAGATTAACATCAATGTTGACTAGAGAAACTTTGTGCTTTCAATACAAAATGGCTCAAATTAGAAAAGAACGTTAGCACTTTCTACAAATTCGCCACAAGGCATGGCCTTGTGCCCAGACGGTGTAGGTATACCTATGTCACTCACTCCACGTCCATGAGGATACAGCATCCAGCAAAGCTGTGCCTGTCAGCTTCATCACAGCAGGAAAGTCCAAGTTTGGAGATCAGAGCCTTCGGTTCAAAGAATTAGCACCCCTCCCCTCTTTTCTTCGATACTACAGAACAAATCCTGTGGGAGGTGGAAAAGGTGGAAATTTTGTATTTATGATTATTTAATGGAAACTGGCTTTGCAGAACTTCTATGGAAAAACGATTCAAGCATTAGAGATTCAAAGCGATGAGGAGTCTCGGAGGCACAGTGGTTTGCGTTTCAATGTGAGGAAACAAGACGTAGGAAAATCTGACTTGAGTGCTCTTCCTAGGCTTTATAAAAAGGATAAGAACTCTCAGCTACAATAAAACTGGGGTTGGAGAGGTTCTAAGTGAGAAGAGAAAAGCATACAGCTTCTTATTCTTCACTTCTGAAAATTAGCGGTTTGTAATGTAATCATCCATCACCACCAAGTCCTAGAACCGGAAGCTGGGTTGACTAATCCAATATGGCTCAGAAAGGCCTGAAGTTTGTGGCAGCTGATGCAGTAGTTCCTTCCCACTTCTTTGTCCAGTTAAGAACTAGCTGAATTGTTTGGAGACCATCGAGAGGCTCAGCAGGACAATCGAATCTTTATAATAAATGTCATCTCTTGCTTCTATCCTCTGTAATTATTGCCTGAATGATAATGAAAATGAAATGTAGTTGAAGGCATACTTTAAAATTTTCTTTCCATTTATTTTTCAGTTGAGACAGACTTGTACCCTGATATTTGAAGGATCTTTATTTGTGAAATCATCTAAATGATCTCTGCAGCAGCATTAGTACATTATATTATCAGTGCGAAGTCTGATGATTATTGTGGTCCTGGGCAACCTGAGAAAACCAAGAGTAATATATCCTCAAGAGAAGGAAGTTTTCATGAAGCTTTCTGAGTTGATTTTTGGAAAAAATTCAATAAACAGAAAAGTTATACATATATGTTTCTAATTGCTGATGTTAATTGAAGCAATTTTGTGACTTTACTACCAATATGTGGCTGAGTTTCAGAGAACAACGTTAAAAATAAAAAGCAATAGAAGCTTTTACTGGTATTGGCACAAAGCATTATTCAACAGACTTCCAGAGTGGCTCAGAAGCCATTAACAAGCAGTTTCTGTATTCATAGTAAGTATCTACAACCTGGAAGAAATTACAAAGATCTTGTAGCACAAAAACGTCACTTTACAAGTAAAGGAAGTGAGCCTCAAGGATAGAAAGTTTTGGGTCTATAGTTATGTTGCAGAATCTAGATAGTTTATCTTCCTGTTTGGAAGTGAAGCTAGGAATTCAGCGGTTGCTCGGGGAATCCTTTTGATCTGGGATACAGTTACAGCGAGTTCAAGACTAATAAGATTACCTTGACCTAAAGAAGAGAAATAAGAGGATCATCAGAAAGTGAATTTTGGAAAGAAGCAGCTAAGAGCAGTGGAAATTCCACTTTCACCAAGAATTTGAGCTGTCTACACTCAACTGACCTAAAGCCCTTAGCTGAGATGGGCTTCTTAAGTGAGGCAACTGATTAGATGACAAGCAATATGGGAGTATAGAGTCCCATGGGCTTTTAAAACTTGTAAATCAGGAAATCTTAGATGCTGCAACCCCAAAACACATGAAGGGAACACAAGACAAAATACTTTTCTTTGGCCAGGGATTTAACTCAGTGGTTCTGGCACCTGTCTTGCAAGTGCAAGGGCCCAGGTTCAATCCCCAACCACATACAACAATACCAGATGTGGTAACTCACACCCAGCAGCAATCAGTACCACATACTACTACAGTGCTGGGCATGGTGACTCACGCCTGTAATCCCAGCACTCAGGTGGCAGAGGCAGGAGGATTGCTGTGAATTTGAGGCTGAGCTCAGGGCCAGGCTGAACTACAAAATGAGACCCTACCCCCAAAAAACAACAACCAAAAATAAACACTTCTCTTTTTCCTCATTTCTGAATCACAGATGATGTTCCCTTCAGTGTTCACAGTGCAGGGCTGTCACAAAGTCATTTATCAAGTATCACAGTTACATTGCGCTAAATGTTTTTAAACAGATGACCAAGAGTGCTTTTCAAACCAATACCTTCACTTCTTGCCAGGTCTTGCTCCCTCTTTCTCCAGTGTCTGTGAAGTAAACTAAAGGGGTCTCATTTATTTCCATCTTTCACTTGCACTCATATTTCCTTACTAGTCCTAGATGTATCTGTGTTATTCAAAGAGCTCTTATTTTATTGGTATAGTTTAGATATACATCATAGTCACATTCAACATTGAGAATTCTATCCATACATAATGTATCCTGATTCTCATTTTTTCCCTTTCCCCTGTCCTTCCTACAATGCTCCGTCCTCCTGTATACATAAGGTTTATCTTCACTTTTTGTTTTTAACCATCAAATTTTTTGATAGTTATTGAAGTTCTTGGTTATTACAGGAAGAGGTATATGTCCTAGGAAACCTATATCAAATTTTAAACCATTCAGGTGTTTCTTAAGCTACAGAAAGCCAACTGAGCCAAGATTTATGTTCCTTCTGAGAGTAACCAATACCAATGACAGATCCGTGTAGAAGCCTGGAAGGTTTTACCACCGCAGGCAAACAGGGATGATGTATGGGTAACTTTGGAGCTCCTGGGGGTGGGAGGTGATCAAGACTGTCAATGATGTTGCTTTGCAGGTTATGATTTCCAATTCATTTTCTTCCCCAACTACTGCTACTAAGAGAATTCCTTAATGAAAATCCTTTGTACTAATGTGTGTCTCAGTATTCACTTCTCAGACTACTCACACTAAAATATCCTGGAGTCATCATGTCTTCATTGTTGCCTCTTGAGGATTAAGGTCCCTCTGGGACATACAAGAGCTAATTGATTCTGTAATGGCATTAAGAAGGGTGAGAGCCATGCCCACTGACTGAGTCTACCTCTCACCAATTCATGCTTATAAGCTTTCATTTCTCTTTGATGCCACAAACTCAAGTCCAAACTATGGCTTAAGCGATTGAATTCCCTGATAAAAAGTAAACATAATGTACCAACTAAGGATCAAAATACTCTGTTTGGTCTGTGACTTTATTGTTCAAGCAGTCATTGAAATATGATTAACTTTTTAAATTTATGCCAGTGAATGTCCAAATTACCAAATGAGTTATCAAATGTGTGAGAAAAAAGTTGAAATGTCTAATTATCTTCACTGCACTGTGTCCAAGAGTGTGGGGAAAATGATATTTGGATGATGAAAGTTACTGACTCTTTTTTTCATTTAGCCAACTCATATCTTTCTTTCTGGAGTTTCATATTACATTGGAATTAAAATGTCTTTGAGTTTGGCCTCAGTTTCTATGTTTGAATTTGGTCTATGAGAATATAGACCTAAAGCTTTATGGTAACTGTTTGGATACTAAATCCTTTGATGTGTTTGATAGAAGAGAAGATCAGTTGTTTTAATTACATTATTATTATTATTTTGCACATTTTAATTTTTTTTCATTAAGAATAGGAATCATGGGGGCCGGGGAGTTAGCTCAGTGCTTCCGGTGCCTGTCTTGCAAGCGCAAGGACCCGGGTTCGATTCCCCGGTAACCACATAACAATACTGGGTGTGGAGACTCACCCCAGCAGCAACCAGTACCACATACCACAGTGCCGGGCGTGGTGGCTCACGCCTGTCATCCCAGCACTTGGGAGGCAGAGGCAGGAGGATTGTGATGTGAGTTGGAGGCTGAGCTGAGGGCCAGCCTGAACCACAAAGTGAGACCCTGTCTCAAAAAACCTAAAAAAAAAAACCTAAAAAAAAAAAAAAAGAATAGGAATCATATTTCTGCTAGAGAGCAATGTAATGTCCATGATCAAAATCATCCTCTGGTTTTTCTGAAATTAGAGTTTACTGGAAGAGAGAGACAAAAAATTAGATATCAGAGCCAAGTGGATTAGGATTGAGTACTGGAAAGGTCAGAGCAATCTTGGAATTACAGAAAGAAGACAAAACAGGGCTTTGGTGGTTCAGAGATTTCCTTGATCTGTCCATGCTGCATGTGGATGTTCACTGAAATGGTCACCTTGTTTTTCTCCAGAGAGCCTCTAGTTCACAAGATGATGGGAATCACACTCACTGGGCAGGTCGACTCCCAAAGCAGTTGAGTGAAGGCCAGGAATAGTTTAGTTCTCATTAGCAAGGTGGAAGAACTATGTCTAATGCTATGACATGATGAAGGCTTTGCAGAGAAGGTACTTGGGATCTTGTGTTTGCTGCCTGGGCTACTGAGTTTGACTGGTGTCCTGATTCAACAAAGCTACTCAGCTTTGAGAAATTATGATCTTCATTGCACATCTTCATATTTTCAGTCCTCCACCGGTAGTCTGAAATATTCAAGAGAACAAAAAGTTAGGAGCTCTACCCAGGAAAAGCTTATCATTTTGTTCAGGGAGGGATGTGATATATGAAAGCAAAATGTGTCATTCAAGTAGTATATTATAGTAGAAAGATTGATAATAGAGACAACATTAGAAAATTAATGTTGCTGCCCTAAAAATATCAACATCAGACAGCTTGGCATAATTCATGGGAAGAACCAGCACCATGACATCTACTGTCTCTCTACACAGGGTGCTCTCCTCTATCTTGCATTACTTCTGTTCACGTTCAGTCCATGTGTCATCTCCTCTCGGGAGGCCTCCCTGGATTCAGTGGCCTCTTCTCCTTTTGACTTCCCTCTTTCTGCACTGGAGCCCAAGCTCTGCCCTGCAGAGTTTTATAACCATACACATAACTTTTTATAACAAAATCCTACAAATATTTATATTGTTTATTAACCTTTGAATTATAAATTGTTTTTCTTTTCTGTGTATTGACAAGATCTATTGAATTCTTAAGTTTCCAGAATCTTGATAAGATAGTCTTCTTCCTTAAGAGAAATGTATCAGTCTTTTTATTACTTTCTCTTTTTTATTTTAGTTTAGGAAAAAATATAACAAAAATTCTTAATAAAATAATAAGACAATAACAGTACTTGATGCACTATTTCATTGCCTTTAAAATAGTAACTCACTTTCTTGTAAAAATGAAGAAATTCTACTGGGATTTCCAAAGCTAGCAGTATACCAAACAGGTAAGAGGTAGCAGTAAAAAGAGCACTAGAAGCAGATTCTAGAATGTTCTTAGCAAGTGCTGACTCCTGAAAAGTTAAAAAAAATCTATGAACATCAAAAATATTTCTATGGGTAAGTCTAAATATATAATTGTGTATTACAAATTGTATTTCCAATCTCACATGAAAGCTCCCTCAAAAAGTATTTCAAGGTGAAATTCTTCTGAGAACTCTGCTACAATTCTTTCTTTGGAATTTCTCTGTGTAGTTTTGCTGTTAAATGTTCTGCCAACTCTATAGTAAAATAATCTGCTAAACTTTGCTTATCCGTACTTTCCCTATACTAATTTGATCTCAGAGTTCTTTTGGTATATATTATAAATTATAATTCATAGAACTGCAAATCTATGGAAACAGTTTGAAACAGTGATCTGGGATTCTTTGACACTAGCACAGTGCTAGACTCACATTGGGAGGTCTGTATTTTCCTCACTTTTATCAAGATCTTGAAAACTTCCATATAGAACAATGTAGGGCTTATCATGGTGTTGACTGAACTTTGGATTTTGGATTCTAGGAAAATTTACTGAGTTTTTCTTCGTGGAATAACAACTGCAGAGCATCAATCTCTGGGTCAAATTCTCTGAGTGATAAAAAGATATGGAAATGAGAATTTTTGCCTTCTAGTTGTATAAGCAACAAAAGGGAAATAAAAGTGAGTGACGACACCAGTAATCATGCAAAGTGAGTGATGATAGATGGCAGGTTTTTTTTTTTTTTTTTTTTGAATGTAGAAGACAGAAGAACCAGTAAGGATAAGGATTCAATGTTCTGGCCAGGGATTTAGGGTTAGAAGTTGGAGCTCACAAGTGAAATGAACATTTCTAAGGATGAATTAGATGACACCAAAGAAGTTAATCCAGATTCAATTTGTAAATACATCTAAGCTGAAATCCAAAATGACTCCCTTTGGGCTTAGATTTATTTTGACACTTTGTTATTTATCTAGAAATTAAGATAAGTTGAAGAAGATATATAGGATAATAATATATATCAGTGTTTTTCAGAGATATCTACCTTAAGTGACATTTAGGAGTCTCAGCATTCATCCTGGAGCTGTCCAAGGACTCCAGCCTGGAGGCCCTCAGAGCTCCAGTCTCACTGCCTTTGTTTTACGGGACTCTAGAGAAGCCACATCAGTGCAAAAGAGTGTCTGTCTTTCCATATAGGGATTCTCTGGTAAACCACAGTTATGCAATTTTGCATTCGGTTTCTGACAATAACACTTAGTGAAAAGCAGCTTGGGTCATGTCCTTGGACTTGGTAGAGTGTGAGAAACAGTGAAAACAAAGAGTTGATGAAATTAAGAAACAAGGAGACAGCACTAATCAGGCCAAGTTTTTCTTATTTGTAACTTAGTTTATTCGAATACCCTGGGAATCTACATATGATTAAATTTATGACTTTAAACCCAAGAGAAAATTACCTCCCACTGTTTTTGAAGAGAAAAAACAGAGAGGGTGTCTTGGACTGTCCCAAAAGTCCCAAGGCCTTAGAATTAGCGATCAGATCCCTGGTTCAGTTTCCCAGGTTCTCTTGGCAGCAAAAGTCTGCTATAGAAAATAAGCCATTCCTATTAAATCTCTATAATTTAAGAAGGGATTTGGTATATTACTGAAGTCTTCAACAGTGGTGTTTTAAATGGTAGATGAAGTTACCCTTTTGCATGTTTTATAAAGTAAAGTTATCTACTTTGCATTAAATATGTATTGCATATGTTCCGTTATTTCAAACCAACAACTTGATGGTGCCAGTAATTTTGCCTTCCCTCCCTCAGGCCCCATCCTCCTCCCCCCCCAACAGTACACAGCTCCCTCTGGGCAGTGGGGAAAATTGAGTAGCTCTGCCACCCCAATGATGTGCTTCCCCAAGTCTCATTTTTAAGGCGGCTTTCTCAGGTTTAATTAGACAGTTGCTATCTCTCGTGGCTTACAGTGTATATTTAAGGAGAGAAACATGAGTTGTCCTCTGTGAAATGAAAAACAATGTCATCAAAGTTGTCTCTCCAATGCTCTGCTGCCTCTTTACCCACAGTCTAGAACTGCATTCGCACTCCTTCCAGGGCCCGGAGAAGAGGAGAGTTTCTTTGTAAAGATGGGTGCATTGTGTTAGCTTTGATAGTGATGTTTTCATATGAAAAAGACCTGAAATAGACTGAAAACTCCAGCAAGAAAATATCTGTGAGTAAAGAGACCAGACTACTTCGCTCTGGAATATGACAGAAGCTTGACCCGAGAAGGGCAATGTTAGATGTATTTCCCACTTTCTATTGATTTTGATCTGGAGCATCCCCTAGTGTCACTGCATCCTTAAGGAAAGTAGGTGCATGTGTAAGTAGGAAAGAAGTGACTGGGAGGAAGAGTGGAGTGAGAGAATGCAGCAGTAGGGAAACCAAACATTTCACACAGTGCTGCGTCTCCATTCTTCCTTCCACAGTTCTGATGACTCTTTAGCACCTTTATTTCTTTCCCTTCCTTGTCAATTGTTTCTAGATTTCACTGGATCCAAGATGGTGGTAGGAGGCACCTCTCAGAGGACTTGCCCAGCCTGGCACTGGTATCTGACAGTGATGACCCACTGGCACCTCTATTCTTTTTAAATTTCATAGTGTTATAATTCTGTTCCATTTCTTTTTGAAACAGATGTCAGTGAGAAAATTGTCACTGGGTGTTTCAGTTAGTTTCAACTCTTCCAGCAATATAAGATAAACTTTTTGAAAAGCAGAAGAAGAAGAAGAAATAAAAGATGGAGCAGCTGCTTCCAGACTCTAATTTTCCCTGAAGAATGGCTTGGAGATGCCTGAATCCCCTGTAGTGTCTCCATGAAGCTGAACAAATCTCTAGCCAATATTTTAGAAATTAGCTGCAAATTAGCTTTCTTTCCCTGGGTCTTTCATCATTTCATTCATCCTTGGCTTCTCTCCTACCAATTTGCCTGATATACTGTGTGTCCATGGAGCCAGGAAGTGCCAATTAGATGGGCTGTGACTGTATATTCCAGACTCTGATGCTACCTAAGATTTGGGGACCCTGGTGGTGAAATATGAGCAGTACAAAATGAGATCCCAGGAAATAACGAATAGGAAGAAAACAGTCATTAACAAGTATGTGGATAGTTATTTTGGTAAATTTCCCATGGTCTGGCATTGTGCTAAATTCTCTATTTAAATGCCATCTCAAGAAGCATCCTATGAGGATGTATCCTACATATAAAGACACATGAGTATCAGTCCAATGCATATTAGGGTATATTTTATTATTTCTACTTGATGTTTGCTCTATATGAAACTGGATATATTAAGTTAATTGAGTACTTTTTAAAAATGTTTTAATATTAGGTACTTGAAGTAAAAACTCAGTTGTTTCTTGAAAAGACAGGGATAATATATGTACATTTGGCTGTTATAAGAATAAAATGAGATGTGTGAATAGAAGATGTGACTTTCTTTCTCCTGTATCATTGATTATCATGTATGGTCTTAGTTTACGATTCACAACTCAAAGCTAAAGGCTGTTGACCATTTTTGACTTTTGTTTGCAGAGATTTACTGCATATCTCTAGTTGTTCAAACATTCAGGGATAATATTTAAATAAACTATCTATGAGAATTTCATTATGTACTAAATTAAGACACAAAGAACCATTAGATATTTATGAATATGTCTATATAAAGGTAATGAAAGAAGGACCCAAGAGTCTTATTTTTAAAAACATCCAATTTTTCTATAAAATAACTTTCCCTAACATGTTCTATTTTTCTGGCTTTCCCTGTATGTGTGTGCATAAGTGTGTATACAAGCTAGTATAGATGCCAGTGCAAAGCAGAATGTGGTACATTGAGGCATTCAAGCAAATCTTATTTGCATCAGAAAGAAGGTCACTTTATAATCCTTTGGCTGGTGTAGACTGGCATCCAGAGAATGCCTCTTGTCCTCACAACCTAGTGATCTGCTAGTGCACACTGCTGACAGATCACCCTTTCATCCTCATTGACTCTGCAGGCACTCTTGAAACAAGTGATAATTTTCACCCCTGCTGAAGGACAACTTTGAGGCCTTCTCCCTGGAGCAGGCCTGGTGGTATATTCTTTGTCTGTAATTCAGTGCTCCATGAAATTAAGAGTGAAGGATGACTTGCAACCACAGACTTGCCTCTCTTTTTACATCTGTCCATGTTACTTTATTATTTTGGACTCTCAGGCCTGCTACTTATTGATGTAGAGCTGCCTGCATTGGAAGTACTATTGTTTGGATCTTATATGTCCTGAAAAGCCCATGAATTAAGGGTTTAGTCCTCAGTGTTATTATAGGAAGTGATGGAGTGTTTTAAGAGGAGACAATGCCTAGTGGGAGCCCTTAAGGTGTGTAGAATGTGCTCTTGAAGCAAGTAGAGCCCCAAGTCTTTCTCCTTTTGTTTCCCAGTGAAGTGGTGAATGGTGCTGCATGATGTGACACCTCAGAACCAAAGCAATGGAGCCAATTGATTAGGGACTGAAACCTCTGAAACAGTAACAAAAAACAAACCTCTTCTCTTTACAAGCTGATCATCTCTGCTGTTTATTGTAGTAGAGGAAATACAACTAACACAGAGCTCCAAATGAGCAGCCAGATAAGAACTTTCTTGGAATCTCTACCATCTACAGAGTGTTCTCTTTTCTTTCTTTCTTTCTTTCTTTTTTTTTTTTTTTACTTTCAATCTCTTCCATGGGGAGATTACACTAGACCCAAGCAACTTCTTTTAAACTGCTCTCCACTAAATCGCAGATCGACAGTGTGTTTCTTTCATGTGTGTAACCTTCCCTACTCTTCTGCAGGTGGTCTGCCTAGCTACCATGTTGGAATGAGTGTTTTCTCCATATTGTCCTGGGAACTTGAAGATATGAGGTTTCCAGAAATTGTCCCTTAGTGTCTGTAAATCATGGAAATATTACCAAAAATACTGTGTGGATAGCAGAGGTATCTGTAATAAAAATGATAATATCATAAGCAGCACATAAGTGACATAAAGAAATACAAGATTTCAGATGAGATGAAGACCAATTGGCATGAGAATCTTGAGATTTTTCTTTTTAAATTTGATTGTATTTTGACTGATAATAGGGCACTAATAAATGAAGATAGAAGAATGAAGGATTCATTGATTGGAAATGGCTTGATTCCCAGTTTAGAGAGAGGCTTTATGTAAGAGGCCTTATATCATCAATATTTCTCCGTGCATAAGGTGGAATGGTAAGATACACAACACATTTTTTCCCCAAAGGCAAAAAAGAAAAGGTACAAGAAAACTAAGCAAAACGAAAGATAATGAAAATGGGAAATAAATTCATATTCGCATAATAGTTCAGCCCCAAAATACAAAGTGTTACTGAAGGAGCCTGAGAACATCAAGACCATTGAAAGTAGGCAGAAAAAACTCAGTGGATATACCCTGGGAGAATGGAGGTGGCCAGGGCAAGAGTAGGGACCAGAGAAAGTCCACCGCTAGGAGGCTGAAGTTCTGTCAACGCGTTTGCTTTACAAGGGGGTTAAATAAGCTGGTAAAGGACGCTGCTGGGGTCACCGTGCTGAGAATGGCTCCTCAGTAGAAGATCTCAGTCTCGGGGATGGGAGTTGGGACTGGCCTGAGGTCAGCCTCCTGCTAGCCTCCTTTGGATCTCCACTGTCTCAGGCAGGAACCAAAATCAGGGCATCCATCTTACCCAGCCGGCCACTTTAACCTGCACACTTTCTAATTCCACCAGCAGCGTCATTTCTGTGTTTCTAGTAACTAAATTTCTTCCTGGTTGTCTGGATGCTTCCTGCTTTGTCACATGCCTACTAATTTTAATTTGATTGGTTGTTGGATGGTAGATAATGAAAAGTCTTGAAGCTTTTCTGTTTGTGGCTCGTTTTACATAATATCTCATCCCTATAATTTCTATCTCATTAGAAACTGATATAATAAATTCTTAGTTTTGTGGCAAGAATTCAAAGAGACAGGAATGAGTCTTAACAGAAGTGTATTTGCCTGGCATTTACATGGGCCTGGATTCAATTTTCCATATCACAAAATAGCAGAGAAATAAATTTCTTTTAGTAATTTTGGTAGGTTTATAGCAATAGCTCATTTGTTTTATTTTTATTTTGCATTTCCTTCATTACTATATTAAACATCATTTAATGTAATTTTTTAACCAATTCACTTAATTTTGCTGATGAATCTATTTAAATCTTTTATTCATTTTTTAAAAAATTATCTTTATTGGTACATTATTAATACACATGATAATCGCATTCAACATTAAGAGTTTGTACCAGAATATGACATGACTTGATTCTCATTTTT